>JAEMWC010000107.1:1407500-1440581 GCA_016490735.1 Pachyseris speciosa | reverse complement strand
AGGGAAGGTAAAGTTGTACATACCACTAAGATGGTGTGGAAGCTGCTTCTACAGCCTCAGGCTCAGCTGAAATGTCTTTAGCCTTCTTTGCTTTTCCATTAACTATTACACAGAAAAGAACTGTAGTTTTAAAGGCTGAATATTATGTGACTTTCCTTTTAGTCTTCTGTTCTTTTTCTTATCTATAATGTATATAATTTTTAATTCAAAATATTGTAGTAGCTAGGGCATTAGTAGGCGAAGAGCAACCTTGTGGAAGTACTACCAATAAAATCGTTATTATTATTATTATTATTATTATTATTATTATATTATTAATGAACTACCAAAATACAAAACAAGACAAAAAACACGGGTAACTGGAGTCCAAAACAAAGAGCTTATGGACAAAATCTTATGATGCTGAGCACTGCTTTTCTCTGACAGTGTAGTTCATTGTACAGTACAATGAACTACACGTTGGCCACCAAAACAAATATTCTATTACCCCAAGTTTCCCCAGACTTCTCTTTCTTTGTTGCTGTCCCCTCCCCCCACCCCACCCCCCCACCACCACCCCTCAGAAAGCCTTGGCTGTTGGCTACTGTTTGATTTATGCACCCCACCTAAAAAGTTACTGAAAGGACTGTAGGACCACTGTTCCAATGAGACATGGATCAGTGTAGCAGGACACAGCTATTAATTTTGGTTTTAGGACATTACTGCAGATTACTGAGTAAATGAAGACTGGTGGAGATTCTAATTAATAAAATTACTAAAAAAAAAACTAAAAGGTCCATGCACAAACAACCAAAATTTACTCACCTTAACATTAAAATTAGAATGAAAATATTTCAGGTCTGAAAGTGAGAGATGACAAGAATTCTAAATAAGGGATACACATATATGTTGTGGTTCAATTTTATTCTTGGTTCAAATTTTTCTCCCTTTGTTTTAAACTAATGATCATACATTACCATATTAAAAAACAAAGGGATAAAATTGAACCAGAAATACTGTAAACTTCCACTTATAAGCTCTGGGCATATACAATTTCATAAGGGATTCTAGGAGGGCTATAAATGGAGGTATTTATATCCCGAAAAAAGGAAATGTTTTGAAATGAGCTACAGCAGTGTTGATGGAAATACGTTTTTCATGTACTGGTTTTAAATTTAGCTTTAAATCAACTTCATTTCGATACAAAACACTGAACAGTTGCTAGAGTGGGGCTTATATCCAGGGGGGGGGGGGTTATTAAGTGGAGGGGGAGGGGGCTCATAAGCGGCATTTATGGTACACAAAGTCAAATGAATGTAAAAAAAGAGTCTCAGAACTTTGATTTGAAGCACCTACCTTTAACGACTTCTTGTTGAGATTTAGGAGCTTCACTGTCTGCAGGGCTCTTAGTAGAACTTCCTGTGGACACATCTTCACTTGCTGCTGTTTTTGCTTCAGTGTAGACTCTGCTTTCAGTACTGGGACTTGTGGCAACAGTTGCACTTGTGTTTGTGGTATCAGGCTTAAAAAAAAAAAAGAAAGGAATCACATTTTAGTGAAGGCTATGTTTTATCATTTCTAAGACTGATAGACGATAATAGAATTATTTTCAAGTGAGTGTCCTAAAACCAAAACCAGATCAATTAATCTGACCAATCACAACAGATGTAGCCTGCATAGCTTGCAGTTTTGTTGGGGATCGCACGAGTGAGTGGCAAAGCCGCAAAAACGAGCAGCAAAGCTGCAAGGAGAAAAACCGCCTGCCTGGATCAGGGGCCTTTTCGACTGCTGCCCCAAAATTCACAATTTGACAACCTGTTGATAGCTTTTGATGATCCAATTGACCCAACCATTCAGAAGGCAGATGTTAACATGATGGCATCATACGCTGGCACGTGTTAGCGTCAAAAGGGAAAAGTGGGAATCAAAACAAATATTCAATGTGATTTTCCTGAGTTTTTCCATGGCAGCGAAGGACGAGACTTCAAAAAAGCCTGCTAAAAGAGAAAGGTTTCCAATCCTCAATGAAGTGTCAATGATAATTGCAGATTGTGCTGTTGCCAGCTGAAGATTAAGTAGGGGGAATTCCAGAAGACTTGGCATATCTTAACCCAAAACCTTTTCAAGATTTCGAAGATTTCCAGTCATTGCAAATATGATAATTGTCTAAAAAAATCCGAAAAAATTATAACTTGCATTCTATTTCTATTATTGCAGTAATTTTGGTCTCGAAGGAAAGCTAAATCTTTGCAGTTTTTGTTTGCATTCTGCTTGGACAAAAATGTTCACAGAACATGAAAAAATTTGGATTATCCATACCAAATTTACCATTTCAGGCAACAGCTACATTGCAGTCTAGTTAAGGGACAAAATCTGGTCATCAATAATGCTCTTTAATGGCAAAATTAAAATAACGCATGTTTTAGCTGAGGGCAATATTTCTTTGGTGAGCACATACACTCTTGCCAAAGCCCATGGACAAAATGGCCATCATGTCTCTCCCATGAAGCAAATTCTCTAGTGCCATTTCTTCCTTATCTTTCAGAACAATTTCTCGATCTTCTCTTCTCTGGTTAGTTATAGTTATAGTTCTAAATGTATCACAGTTGAACAACCTCCATGTCTCAGGAAACCCAAAGCTTTCCAGACAGGGTCTGTGATTGGAGAATTAAACAACAGTTGATACAAATATTGGAGTTTTTGAAATTATGGGATTTGTTGAGATTTTCAGAAAGAGCAAGATGAAAAATGCTAATTTGTCAAACATCAGGCATTTAAAGGCAACTTGGCTCCGAGATATTAGCACCATTATGCTCTGCTGACTCCATACAAATCCTTCTAAATTTGACTTGGTTCATAACATTATGAACTAAGTTAAATTTTGAAGGATTTGTGTGGGATCAGCAGAGCATAATGGTGCTAATTGCTCACTCTCAAACTGTAAGAAAATGCTGATTTTTGGCCAGTAGGTCTTTTTTATCATGTTCTTTCTGAATATCCGAACAAATCCCATAATTTCACAAATTTAGTTTTTGTGACGTCATCACTTTAGTACTCTATGCAAGCTATCATTACACAGTAGTTTAAAGCACACAATTAAGAATATTTAGGTGTTCAGTCAACAGAAACTGAAATGACTCACTGTGGTGCTAGGACCACTTGTGTCAGCAGCAACTTCTTGCCTTTCAGCTGTTGATGCAACTGGTGAGGAACTAGCTGCAAATTTCAACAAAACAAAAAAACACTTGTGATTCTTTAAAAGTTACATTTTATAGAAATTAACGCTGGTTCTGTAACAGAATAGAGACTCGCTATCCAGTGACCTTTAACTAAACAGGAAAGGGAACTCTATATCGTCGCAACAGGTTTTTTGGCCTTGGGGTTTACCTGTTGAAATCAAAATTTCCTATAAAAGACAAGCTTCGATTTCCTTGACACTACGACATGCTTTCGACCTATGATCAAATTTTATTTTATCCTTGGTTTCCAAGCAACAGCTGTTACCATAGCAATGGTAACGCATGGCCACTCACTTTGAAAAAGGTCAATTATCTTGAACAACAAAGGTAAACGTGACTTGTGAACCTTAGAGACATTTTGAAAAAACTACAAAAACTAAAAAGAAAGCCAACTTCTGTTTACTTGTTCCAGTTAAAAAAGAATAAACATACTTGGCAGCGATGCCTCAGCTGTAGTCTTTGGCCTGATAACGGCAGCAAATGCTTCTTCCTCACTCCGTCCACTGTCAACTTCTTGTCGTTGGACATGACCCTTGGACTGTATGTGAAAAAGCCGTCACATGATCTTGTCAATCATAACAAAATGGTTGTGGTACAAAAAAAATTTATAGATGCCAGCAATGGAAAGAGCACAATGAAATTTGTAAGACGGCCAATTTTGAACCTACTGACATTTGAGTGAAAGATTTTGGAGTGGTATGGATGCCAGATGGCAAAGCTTGCCATCCAGCAGCTTTTTTCCAAACAAGTCTCAGAATTTTTTTTTTAGCATTAAAATCACAATATAATCTCTCACCTAAATGTCAGTGGCTTCAAAATTGGCAGTCTTGATAATTTCAATGCACTCTTTCCACTTGACATCTATTTTTGCCACAGCCATTTTTTATGATTGAAAAAATCACATGACACAGCCCTGCAATACATTGTTCAGTTTTTCCTTGTTTCTTATTTTGTATGATAAATGTAAACAGATCCAACTTCAAAAACAAGACTCCTAACAAAACTCCTGAACATGTCACCTGCTCAATCTCACGAGCTGTCTGTTCTGCTCTGAGTTCCATTTCAGGGGTGCTGTCTTTTGGGAGTGGAGTTCTGGTTGAAAGGAGAAAAAGAACTGGTGTCAAATCTGAATCTTTCGTTTTACACTTAATATATGGTCCCAAGCGAAACAGTTAGTTTTGTTTTCTTGAGAGTCCTGACAACTCGGGGGAAAACAAAACTAACTAGTTTCCTGAGGGACCATACAATAAGTACTTTGTTACAGTATATAGCTAGACTTTTGCTTCAACAATCACAGCAAAACAAACAAACAAATATGGCACTATATTACAAGAACACAACTTCTTTATTCACAAGCCTGCTGAATGAATAATTTACAAATGTTTCAAGAAGCTGGCTTGAGACCGTGCTGAAGATCACGCCACTTTTTAGTCATGCACTGATCAAGTCCGGCAAGGGCAACAACTGTGGAATTGTATCCTGGTCAGGAGGCAGGATGGCCGAGCGGTTAGGGTGCTGGATTTCAATGCGGTTGTCCCGGGTTCAAATCCTGCTCTGGTCACTAGCTGGTCTTGTCCTGGGTAGTCCCTAGTTCAACTCCTCAGTCATCCTTGTAAATAGCCAACTGGTTTGCCTCCGGCCAGTTGGGATTCTTATGATGTTCTGTTCATTTGAATTATTTGTTTTCTCACACAGTTTGTATTCATATCATTATCCCTGAAAAGCTCCGACGGGGAGAGGATAATTAAGTTATTATTTTTATTTTATTTTGATCAGGGGCATGTGACCAATAGTCAACCAATCACAATGCTTGTTTTGTTGAGTGAAAGTCTAGGTATATAACAATCTGTATTATTATAGCAATTTTACACAGTCAAGGCAAATGACATCCTTGACAAAACTGGGCACAATTTTCTTTTCCAGCAACAAAGTCTTGCACAGAATGCAAAACTTAACTAACTGTTTCCCAAGATTTCTTACAGGATAACACCAAACTCAAACTTCCCTGTCAGAACTGACCGAGACTGAATATGCTAGATAACACAGACGGCAAAAATAAATCGTTGAGTATTGTCTTACGTGTACTCCCGCAAGTCATCATTGTAAGTGGAGGTCACTCCAAACTTTTCTTCATTAGTTTTGAACATTTCATCAGCTGACCATCCATTCTGAAATCAAGTAGACAATCTTGTTACAGTTTAAATTCAGAATTACAGCACAGTCATCCAACCGTGGTAGTTCACTTTCAAGCCACAGACAATGCAATGCGTATCAAGGCAATCAATACCTGAATGTCTACTTCAACTTCTACATCACTGCTTGCAAACTGACTTAGTTTTTGGCCCATGACAAAACAGCTCACAGCCATGACACTTAGTACATCACACTAAACGAAGAGTTCATTGACTCCAATAATTTGTCCCACAGTCACTTAAACAGAGAATGATGGCTTTCTACCAATCTCTATCCACCTGGAACAGTGTAGTTTACAATGATATATGTATTCAGTCCACAAATATACTCCAGTATTTCGACAATGTTATCCTCTCAAGTCAAAATGATACTTTTAAATCAGTGATATTATAGAGGTGAACCAAAAAAACCCATCAGCCAGTGTGTTGAAAAGGTTTTTAAAAACGTTGCTGCACTAACTGATGTACCTGAGCTCAAAATATAAAAAGAAATAGCACCGCTCTATACAGTGGCCATCTTGAATGTTTTAAACATGATCAATGATCTAAGTTAACAAACGTCTGGTAAAATCAACCATGCATGGTCAAATCAACAGGTACCATCCACCAGCTGATTGTTCACAAAAAACAAAACCAAAATAGAAGGCAAACAGCAGTCAGCTATGTACACATAAATTTAAACATTTTTGGCAGTTTGATATGCCTGTCTTCTCCACCTTTTGAAATTATTTGGGTATCAATTTTCAAAAAAGCATTTTTTTTGTTTTACTAACCAGTCATATTTTATTTTAATTGAAACAAAAACTCCTTCAGTTGACAGACTGAAGCTGGTTTCAATAACAGTGCATACTGAACCAGCTATGTTACAAACCCAAGTGAACCATACAACAGATCTTGCTACTAAGTGGATTTCGACTTAAAACATCAACTAACTTACTGGTCGTTATCAATATGGCCGTTTATACGAGAGGAAATATACCGCGGCTTACTCTGGCTGCGGCTGACCTAATACGTGAAAGGAACTATTTATACAAGTAAAAACTCCTAGGTCAGGATAAGCTGCAGCTTGAGAAAGCCTTGAATGTAGATTTTGTACCATTTATACAGGGTATTCACATCTTATATAAGCCATGGCCAGAGTAAGCCTTGGCTTATTTTCTCTCGTATAAACGGCCCTAATGTGTTTGACTTACACTGTAACATTATTTTTAATATCAACTACTGAAAAAACATTTACCACTTTAGCATTATCCTCCAAGCCTCCGCCCAAATGGGGTTCTCCTTCCTGAGGGATCCACTTCTGCAAAGTTGCAATAACAAATAACATTTAAATAATTGAGAAGATTACCAACAGTTACTGGTAAATCCAGCAACAGGATTTTCCAAGTCTGCAAAATGTTGCATAACTTTGTTTCTTATCAACATGTATTCCAAATCATGCTCTGTTTTATTGCCGACTTAATCAATAAAAGAATGTACGCTTAACCACAAACTCAAATACATGTACTGACTGGATGGTCTGGCTCACTCATCTTGTCTGTATTGAGTTGTACCTTCGCACTGTTGACCTCGATTAAAGCATCTTTGCATCTAAACGTGGCTTTTTCAAAGTCTTCCTCATCTAAATGGCAATACTGTCACTTTGACAAGTTGACTTGGCTTGTCTTTCTATTACTGTGCCAGCTGTGCAGAACAGTAGTTCCATGTTCAAGCTGAAGGCCATGCTGGGTAAATTGTCGCCTATACAATCATTACAGGAATAAATAGTAAGGGATAAGGATAAGTACCTCGAGTGTCCGCTCTACCGTTTGACCATTGGTGTGTTTGGACGCAGTGATGGCCTCATCTGTAAAATTATCTGGAGAGTCAACAACACCACAAATCATTCCCCATATCATGATTATAGAGTCCCATAAGGAAAAAAGTAATAACTGTATACCATTATGTACAAAAAACAGATGTTTTTTTCACAGTGCCACCACATATTTTTGTGACACATGTCAAATTTTGACAAACCCAAGGGCATGTACAAAACACACATAGTGATGTACATGTACAACAATAGACATTTTGCAACAGTTAGTAATAATAATAATAATAATAATAATAATAATAATAATAATAATTTAGAACTTATATAGCGCATTTTCCATGAGTATGTGATCAAATGAACTTTACAAGCAGATGAAAAGAGAATTTGGAAATGTTGGTTTTTGAGGAGAGGGGAAAACCGGAGCACCCGGAGAAAAACCTCTTGGAGCAAAGAAGAGAACCAACAACAAACTCAACCCACATATGACGTCAAGTCCAGGAATCAAACCTGGGCCACATTGGTGGAAGGCGAGTGCTCTCACCACTGCGCCATCCCTGCAGTGATCAAATTTCACTGGCACCAATACAATCCATTTTAGGCCATGTGCACGAAGTTGGTGTACAAAGCAAAAATAGCAAAAACTTGGTGTAAAATTTGTTTTAGAATTGCTGTATTTCGCAAAATATTAATTTTTGCTCTTAAATATATACACCATGACAAAGCAAATTTTATGTAGTTTATTAAAGAGTACAAGTTTGGTTTAAAAATGTCTCAGAAGAGCCACAGACAGGAAAAATACTAACTGCTCCCGACGTACAATCTGGAATGCCGTGTAACAAATGAGCTCTTTTTTCATAATTTCAATCACGCCAATCGCGCCTTCTGTTTGCTGTTTTGCCAATTTTGCCTTTGCATTTAACATGCTTTTAGCCTTTTTTGCTTCTTTCCTGTTTTGCCTTTCATGCCTTTTATCAATCGCATCTAGCCACAATGTAAATTAACTCAAGTTTACAAAGCAGTGAATCAATTATTCAGGTCAAATTTGCAATTGATACGAGTGTGTATAATAAATAAATCACAATCAATCAAGTGTATCTTGCTTTTTATCCCTTGAAAGTCATGGAAATCCTTACCATAACTGTGCGGATCTAGTTCCTGTTGCTTCACCTTGATTCATAAGTAAGGAACCCCGAATGGTCGCAAAATTTTAGTCGATAACGACAGACATTTAGCCGCTTCGCATCGCTGCACGTGTCTCGCAGTCGCCATCTCTTCATGAGGTGTTCTAGTGTCATGGTCAAAAGTAGCCAAAAAATTGCCAATCTCTCGAATTTAAAGTTCACTGTCCTTTTTATAAGTGTTTCTATTAATGCTGTTGATATTTGTTCTTAAAACGCTATAAAATTATACCATGAAACATGGAATAAACATCTCAGATTCTTGTTGTGTATTTCATTGTCTTCTCTTATTACCTAGCGCTGTGCTGTTGGTGTAAATAACAGTTTGCAGGACATCCGAAGACACGTTTGAACGTCTACCATGTAGCAATACTTTGTTTAAACTTTTAAATAAGTGCTACTGGTCGAGGTTTTGGCAATTAAATCTTTGGTGTCCACTTTTCCTCTGTACTAGCCCTGCAGCAGCGCTAATTGTTTATTGATAGTTCATTTCTGCAGCCCACTCTTTGAATGTCCCATTTAATATGTCCCGGTTGTTGTGCCGTACGAAACAAAATCGGAATAATAATAAATAAGAATTAGAGATATTTCCCCTCTCCTATTGCTTATTTATCGAGAACTGTAAATGGAACTAAATAAGATACTCCGTTTGATGTTTGATGCCGGATAAGAGTGAAACAAAAACGGCGAAAAACAAAAGTGAGGCACTGGCAAGCCCGCCAGACTTTTAAACTGCACTGTTAAAGCGATTTACAAACAGGCAAAAAATGCAAACTGATCAGTTTGGCGTGATAGGCACAATTGGCAAAATGTGCAGGAGGCGTGAAATGCGTGATTGGCAAAACCACGAAGGCAAAAAGGACAAAAACAACTCGACGACTGTAAACATAGGCGCGATAAGATGACATTTGTAGTTAAGAAAAGTGGTGTCTCACACTAGTTTTTTAGTGATATTTTCTTCCAGGGAAATCGAAAGTAGGATTATCTTATACCACTTTAAAGCGAATTTTATGTGCATACTGTTTTCAACTTTTATCAGGAAATTAGATTTCATGAATTTTTAAGATCGAAGAAACACTCATTCGCGTTGGAGGGAAAAAAACAGCGAATACGTCACTTTTAGACATTCGTAGTATTTTAGAAGAATCGGACTTGAATTTATATAAGTCACGCTCTATTAGTCCTTGTCCTATTTCCTGCATATTACCAAAAGAAAAGGAAACAAATTATAACTTAAGGAAAACATCTGTAAAGCGCCCAGTAGTTAATACTGAAAGGTTGAAAAACTCGTATGTAAATAGACTGATTTTTAAATATAGTATTTAGGTTGCTAGATTATTGATGTTATTTCTACACTATTGATGTTATTTTGTACATGTTGTAGCTATAGCTGTAATTTCTTAAATTTGATATTTGTAACTCGAGATATGTGCTTTTATCATGAGATAATAAAGATTATTATTATTATTATTATTATTATTATTATTATTTAATTATTTTTGGGTGATGCGTTTTCAAAATTTTGTTCTATCTCTTTCATATGAAATTAATCTGCATTAAATATCCATCCTTTCCAGTGCACATAGGCTGCAGTTTTACTCTGCAAAGTTACAAGACAACTTCTTTTTTAGTTTCTGATTAAAGTGATAAAAAGTAGCGTGAGACTGTTTTTGTGACACAAATGTACATGAACTTCGTGCACGTGGCCCACAGCTGTGAACACAATTTATGCAATTGCCTAAAAAGCCTGAAAAAAAAATTTCAGGACTTCAACAGGGTTTGAACCCATGACCTCATGACACAGGTGCAATGCTCTAACCAACTAAGATAGGAAGCTACTGACGTTGGGAGAAGGTCTTCTTTTCACAATTGCATAAATTGCGTTCACAACTGCGAGGATCATTCTTCATTTGATTTCATTTCTGCAGTTCATGTATGATTTATTTCATATGAATCAATCACACTGTATTAAAAAGAGTTGGATAACCAGAGCATGTTGACAAGTGTTAGCAAAAACTGGTCTGGATGGGCCAACAAGTAATTTTCTGTAGCCTGTTCTGGGTTTTTGCAAATGACAGAGAGATTGCAAGTGCACAAGAGAGCTTGCACAGATAGGGGGAAGCTGCAGGGACTACCTGGGAAGAAGAGCAATTTGTGTTGGAGGAAAGGTTTCCAAAACCTATTACCTTTTGAAACACCCTGGACAAGTAAGAGATATTAATGGTATAAGAAGGCCTTCTACGGTACATAAGTTGACTTCTGAATTTGAGTTGTATCAGCAGGGTATCAATAATCAATTAAAGGACAAAACTGTATGGCAAAAGAAGGAGACTGCACTGCATATGACACGCAAATAATTATAATTACCGGTAAATTCAATTTCAACAACTTTGAGCAGAAAGGGCATCTATCATTTTTCTGGCAAAGAAATCATAAACAAATGCACAAAACTTGAAACCACCTTGCTTGCAGCATGGTTTTATGCACTAAACTTTGAACCTTTATCGAGTTTTGTTCACAGGCTGAATTTTTAACAATTTCAAGCCACTATTTTTTAACTTGCTGTCTGCAGTAGCAAAATGCTTCACTGTCTTCATGAGGAAAAAGTATGATCAGTATGAATGAACATTTAGCATAATATACGTGTACCACATCACAGTTGTTATGGTACTTAATATAATTATATGAAGTTTGTAGACAAAAAAAATGAGATACATGCCCCTCTAGCACAAAGCCCTTCAAGTGATCACTCTCTTAAACACCAAATCTCAAGGCAAGACAGAATCAGGGTGGCCAAGTGTTCATGATCACTGGGATAGAAAATATTCCCTGATTATTCACAGACCATAAACCAATAAAAAATGAATTATTTTCTCTAACCATCCATGACAAAACATTGGGCACCACAGCCAGCAATGAAGCCAAGGAGATCAATTCCATTGCAGGAATTTTTTGAAACTGCATTACCTTTAGTAAAAAGAAATCTCCTTCCCAAACCTGATGGCTGATTTTTAAAATGACTTTTAAGTACAATTTTGAATTCCCCCGACTTGAAACACAATTCCCCTGACATTCCACTGACCTTGAGGGAAAAAATGTTTCTCCCTGATTTTCCCTCACCATGGCAACCCTGAGTGTAAACATGATGAAAATCATTTTTCCTTGTTTATTGGGGGGAAAAGTTTACGTGAGGTTTCAAATAACCAGACATATCAAGAGTGACTCTGAAGTCCTGACATGCATGACAACTTTCAAGCTACATGCAGTCTTACCAGCAGCAGAATCAGGTTCCTCAGTCTTTGTAATATTCACACTGACAATGTCCTTGAGTGCTATCAGTAGGGTACTGATTAATCTCTCACGGTTGGGCAGAATCCCGTCATCCTATAATGAACAGCATTCATTTACAATCACAAGTACGTAGTGTTAAATCCAGTACAGGAACACCAATGCAGTCATGTACAAAGCAACAGCAATTTAGAAAAGAAAAATGGAAAAATTCTTTCATCTCGTACATGACAAATTAGTCTTCAGCAGTAAAGTATGACTTGGCGTCATAAGTGGACTGAGTTTGTTTACTCTGGTTTCCCTCTCTTGCCAAAACCAACATTTCATTTGATTTGATTCAGCGTTGATTTAATTTAGTCTCCTCAATTAGTAGAGCATCTGTGCTCGGCTAGAACGATTTGAAACTTTAATAAAGTGATTATTATTATTATTATTATTATTATTATTATTAGTATTATTATTATTATTATTATAAATGATAATACTGACAATTCTGGTAGGTTGTCAAATAGAAAGAAAATTTGTGAAAACATTTCATGATGCTCATGACAAAATAATGCAGTTTACACAGGGCATGTTTTTGTGTGTTTGGTGCATGGATAAATTGCTTGGTTTTTGAGTCTAGTGCGCATGCGCTCTAGACTCTATCTACTCAGAGCTGTTCACTGTCCACAATTGCGTTGGAGTATCGACTCGATTTTCTTCAATCGATTCGAAAACGTGGATAAGCAAACAGACAAGACAGGCACGTCGGAGTATCGACGAATGCTGCTGCAATATTTCCCGATCAATCCGAAAACTTGAAAACATTGTATCTAATGAAAATTGTTCGTAGACAAGTTGCACCCAAAAATGCCACATGGGAATTGCTGAAGACACGAAGATGCCAGTACGTTTTATGTTGAATTATTCTAGATTTGGTTTTAACACTTGCTATAGCTCTTCTTAACATGCATTGAATCAATCAAGCGAAAGGTATTGCGAGTGTTTCACCACTTTTAGGTTGATGGTTTCGAACAAATATAAGCTAAAAGGCGTTCAGTTGTCGAAGCAGTTGTGATCAATTCAAGCGGACTGCATGTGCGTGTAAGATTAGTATGATTCCTCTTTTGAGAACAAAAAGCCCTCACCTGAGGCCAATAAACCTTCCTTTGAGGACAATAAACCCTCTTTTGAGGATGACATTTATCGCTCTGTCAAAGACAAATCGAATGTTCACGCAAACGTAAACATGTTTACACTCAGTTCCACAGATGTTTGTAGATAAAACTGCCAGAATTGTGCAGTTTTTTGCTGACTTAGACAGTCTGAGTTTTCATTGCTATGTACACCTTAAGACTTTTCTATATTTTTGTTCGTGCAAGTGCACAGTAACTAGTTTCATGTGAGATAACTAGCAGTACTAAATTGTTTATTCTTGTTTGGTTATTCGTTTCTTGGTATGAATTAATAATGGTAATTGAACTGAGTGGAGTGCAATTTGGTCTGATATCATACACGTTTTCAAAATCAAGCGTGCAGCACGAGTTCGATTTGAAATCATAAGTATGATTTCAGACCAAAATTGCATGACACAAAGTTCAATTACCACTTTATTGCACCCATTTTGAAATCACACAGTTTTTTGTCAATATTAATATTTGTTTATCCATGAAAAAATTTGATATGTTATTATTACTTCATTTTCATTTTGATGGGTTACAGAAAGGATGTGATTTAGAGTAAAAAATGGTGCAATTTGGGAATAAATTGCACTGTTGAGAGCCAATCAGATTGCAAGGTTCACCATTGACTTCAAAATGGGTGTAATAAAGATATTAAAATCATACCCAAAGTCAACATTGATCAGTTTATATTTTTGAACGTTTTTTAACTTGTTGCAGTTATGATAAAAACTTGGTAATGTCATCAGTAAAATGTAACGTGTATTTGCAACTTGACCTTCTTGTCTCAGGTTTGAAATAAATATTTTTCATTTTTATGGTGTGGTCTCAGTTTCATAAGTCCAGCCTCACGTTTCAGCACAAGATGGTAGGATTTTGCACGTTGCTCTTCAAAATTGTCTCCCAAAATTGCACCCACGTTGGGCACATACTAAACATACATGTAATGCTGAAATTCTCCATTTATTTTTAGAAAAAATGAGACCCCTCCTCCCCCAAGTGAAATGCATGGCCTATTTGAAGTATTTTCAAAATGCCATGAACCACATTCCCATTCCCACATTCCCAATGAATTTCCCAGCCATCTCCCCCTCCTCCAAGTTGTACCCGAATGCCCCTAGCCTACAGAATGGTGTCCATGCCAGGTTCCATTTGTTTCCAACCCTTGTATCTCATATGAAATCAGTCACAAATATTACCAGTTCGAAGCACTAGACAAGTGTACCCTACTGGGTACCTATTTTTTGTTTTGTTCCCAAAACTACTGGCTACTTCTCTCTTAATTCAAAAAATATTAGAGCTGTCATCAATGACTTAACATTCCACTTTACTGGCAATATCATTATTTCTATTAATAACTGTACAAAATTTTTTTGAAAATTAGTTTAAGAAAATGATGAGGTTCAAACTTATTTTTATTAACAATGTTAAGACTGTTTGTCAAATTATATATCATATCAGGTTCAGTTGAAATTATAAAACTGAACTTTGGTTAGTACAAACTATGTCATCAAGGAGCTTTTATAAGAGAGGTTAGGAGGGGCCTGCCTCTTTGTCAACTTAAATGCGACAGGACAAGACCAACTCTCAAAATAAGATAATAAAATATATGCTGTATCTTCCAAAACTTGTATGGTAAAATGTTCTGCTTCCTCAAGTTCTCTTCCAATCAAATGCATGATTACTTACCTTAGTAACAATTTATTATTATAAAGAATGTGAATGCGACCTTGAATATAAAAACTTGTGGTTGTGATAAGGCCTTGCACACGATGTTGGTTACCACGCACGTAACAAATTAGATGTGACACTAGAAAACAGCCCAAAGCAAGAAACATACAAACTATCTGGAAACTTCAAGAAAAAAACTAAAACTAAATTTTATGTGCATGAACCTGTATACAAGCGTATCATATTTTTAGCTGTGTTTCAATCGTTTCAAGTGTTTGGAACTTTTTAATCGTTCGTTGTCGGTTTCGTCTACACCAGCATCCTATATCATTCGCCGTAGTACAGTATATATATAAATTTAATTCACAACCAGTCAAATTACTTCAGTTGTATGAGAGGTTCCTGTCTAACTTTATCGATCAAAGTCTAAAAATAATTGTACAAAATGATAAATTTGGCTTTGTTGCATTTGTGCAAATTCCTTTTCTTGATGTGATAATTTGCAGGAAATTATCCCGTGAACTGGAGTTAATTTAGCTCTTTCAATTATACCTCTTTTCAAACAGTTCCAAAACTCAAAACCTTGAATTTTTTCACAATACAACATATAGTTCCATTCATAAATTTCGCTTCTGTGGAAAATATACCCTGCATGTCATCGCAAACCGGTGCTTCTTCAAGTGTGCTTTTGAATGTACATGCATTTTCTGTCATGTCGGAACGGCGCCAAGGAAATTGCATTGTTAAATCCCAAAGGACACGGTCACACAAATTTCTTATTTTGTCTTTGAACGAGGCAGTTGATCAAAATAATGTTATAAGTTTAATAACAGGTAAGTTAAGTAAAAGAAATCCAGATTGAATGCTTCGCCAAACACTACAATCGCTATGACACAAAAGAGTCAACAACATTCATCACGTCCATGATGGCAGATTTCTTCGCTGACCAAATTTCACTAAGAATGAAAATATGAATTCCCAGAATCTTGAAAATTGTGGTCCTCCACAGGATTTCAGGTAAAATGGTGATGACACGGGCACGCGTGCGAGGACACGGCACGCAAAGTGTGTTATTTGTCACGGATATGCACATATTTAATGAAGAAGACAAAAGGTGGCACGCAGCTTTTGTTTTCCGTGACTTAACACGCATAACCTTTTGTTCAAGCTAGCGTGCAATTTGTCACGCGGAGAGTGTGATTAAACACGGGAAGCGTGTTATGTTACACGATTATCTAGAGAAAAGGGCTCGGCGAGACTGAAGCAAAACCATGCAAGGATTGAATACAAACTCACCGGTACGAAACAGTGCAAACAGTTGTTTGCATAAAATTATGGTAACACAACGTGCATTTTGTCAGCTGAACGAAGTTTGTTGGAAGTGCAGCAGCTCAGAATGAAGAAAAAATAAAGGAGCTTTATTTTTCAAAAGCAGTCGAAGATCTGTAATTTTTTGACCTTAAAAATCTTCGATTTCACAGAAGATAATTATCGTTCTTATCGTCGCGTAATATGTCACACCACAGGAACAATCGGGTGCGAACTACAGCAGTAGCACGACGTTTGAAATGGGCCATAAATTAAAAAGTAAATATTTTTCTGAAACAATTTTTTAAATTCGCATTTTCCGCTATGATTAAGCACGGACTTTCATAGCTATGGAGGTTTTTCGAATCTACTCATTAGTTCCCAAGAGAGTATTTTCATTTGCATAATTATTAGACGTGCTTGAAAGCACGTGCTCTGTAATGTGATACTTGTTGCGCTAAAATCGCAAACACTTCCATTGCGAAATGTAAATTGTGTTTCTATACAAACCTTGTTCGTGCATCCATCCACTTTTGTGCACTGACATATGAAGCCGGTTAACTCGAGCATTCTCCTCGCTGGCAACTCAAACCAAATCGCCATTGAGCGCGTGTAATTATTTACGCTTTTGTAATCAAAGTGAATCTTTAGTTTTTACACGCAAGCGACAAATTTGCTTGAATCAATCAAGTCAGGATGCAACTTTTTTTCACGCATTTGGTTATTTAGTAGGTCATAAGTAAGTAAACTTCATAAATCGTATTCCTTCTGCTTTTTCGGCTCTTTGTTTATGCACGGCTTTTTCTCTCTTGTTTATTACAACTCCGTTGTCGCTCCACGTATCTTTCTCAGTTTATAGTGCGTCATATAACCAAGTGTTTACGGAAATTTCCCATCAGAAAAATGGACAGTTGAGTTGCTGAGTTGGGGGTCCGTCTTATAACCGAGTGTGCCTTATAACCGAAAAATTACGGTGTGAGCATTTTAAACATAATTTATACAGGAAACCCGGCGCTTTTTGGTCTCTGAGCTGAGGGTCTTGTTTAATTTAGTTGTACACGGCTGAACTTTGTCAAGCTTTATCTTTTGCAAAATAAAATTTAGAAAGTCATTCCATGTGCTGGCAGCTGTGTTTCAATTTTTTGACTCCTCATAACAATTTTCTCTCGGGAACTGTCGACTGATGAACAAGGTCATACGAACATTTTATGCGATGATTATTTTTTGAGCGAGTGATTTTGCCCGCAAAGCGAGACATTTTGCACGCTAGCGTGTCATTTGGCTCGATTCCTTTGTGTTACATATATTGACACGCTTCTTTGTGTGACTGAACGTTTTCCTTTGTGCTCTCCGTGCAAGATAAGACAAAAGGCAGTTTTAATGAGACATGCATGGTGACACGATGCTGGCGTGTTAAAAGAACTTTCTTTTGTTTAGCGTGTCCTCGCACGCGTGCCCGTGTCATCACCATTTTACCTGAAATCCTGTGGAGAGCCACAATTATCTAAGCTTAACTTCAGCAGCGAAAGTTAGCACTTCAATTCTTGTGCCCTGTGTTATCAGAGCTTCTGAATTATGTTAATTTATTTCATGTTGAAACTGGTTCTTTCTATTTTGGAGCTGGGACGTGAAGAAAATCCTCGATGGTTTTTAATTTTCCGTGCGAGGTTTAGCATAAACATTGACTGAAACCTTCGAAACAGTTGAAACAAACAGTACCAAACGATTGGAACAATAGAAACGCACAATGAAAAATGCTTGAAATGAAAGAAACGCATGTTTGAAAATGCCTATCAAATGATACAAACCAAACAAACGCTGCTTGCATGATGGAAACGCTGGTAACGACACAAATGTTGTCCTCAAGTGTAACGGAAGTAGACAAATGTTTTCTTGAAATAATGCGAACTTAAGTCAACTTGAAAGGTAGTCCTGAATTGTTTAAATGATAAGCGTTTAGGATATGTATGTGACATTTCAAAGAGTTAGCATTCCAGCGAAAAATTTAGGGCAAAAGTTAAATATTAAGATTTGTGTATGTGTGGTAACCAACACCATGTGCAAGGCCATAACTAGAAAACTTACATTGAAAAAATAACTTTAGTAAAAATATATAGTAAAGGGAGTAGTGAAAAATTCCAGTTGAGAGAGCTTTTTATTCCCAAGTAAAAAGGCAGGCCCTCCATTCCATTTGAGAACTAAGATTCCATGTACATGATAATTCAGACTAATGGTTTGAGCAACTGATGCATAAATTATGGAATTTGCTGATGTTCGTCAGAGAAACGATGACCGTTTCTTGTGGCTTTGATATATACTGTACGTGTAAATGATTTGTTAAAAAACCTTTTTCCTTTAATTTGAGCCTGCAAACTTTGGGTATACCTTATCTGCCTGTGTTAAGAGTAATTTCATAATTGCATGAAGCCTTTGTTGTGTAGTCCAACACCATGTTTCGTGTTAAATTTGTATCAACAAAGGATTTCCCAAAATTTGATGGGTAAGTGATGATGCAAAATGATTTAGAGCATTTTATGCAAAAATAAGCATAATTACAAATAAAGAGAAACTATTAGAAGACAAATACCTCAATAAGGCCATTTGCCTTCCTCTTCTGTACGAGATGAGCCTCTCCCAGGGTACAATCAAACTGTTAAAGGGCAGATGAAATTATCAATTTATTGTTTGAATCAATTCATGCAAATGATTCCTAAGTGACCAATGAAATACAATCCATGCATGTACATCTGGCATATACATGTTCCTCATAATTGTAGTTGAAAGTTTATTCATTTGTTCAAATAACCTATCCGTTTAACAAGCTAATCACCTCTATTTGGTGATTACTTACAGTGTATACAGTGGAACCTTTTAATGCCGACACCAAAGGGACATGCCAACAAAGTGTCCACATTATCTGGGTGTCAGAATTAAGCAGGCTAATTTAAGAGAAAATAGACAACCTTTTTAATTTTAGTTGTCAGGATGTCTGTAGAGCAGGTTTCCACTGTACACAGAAATTCATCAAACAGTAATATTTATTTTTTCATGAACACCAACACTGTACTCCAGAGACATGATGAAAATAACATGGTTTGCAACATTAACTTCCACACATCGTGAATATGCAAAGGGGAATTAGAACACAAAACAAAGCAGCATTTACAGCTTGAATGTTCATGCTGCTTTCAATACAAGGTGTGCAAAATATTCAGTTACAAATATCTGCTAACCTTTGAGGAAACAGCTTTCAGAATGCCTTCATAAATATCACCATTACGGACCATAACGCGAGCGACCTCACCCTGGCAAACAAAACAATAACAACTGCTGTTTAGTCTTGACTGTCTTTTCCTTGCTAATATACAGTTTTTTTTTAGCATGTACTGATTTCATAATCAGGCTTTGTTGTAGAGAGCTCAATCCAACTCTTTCTGACAGGATTCAGGAAATTAAAGATAACTGAATTTATTTTAACCCAATGGCACCCGTGCAGGCCAAAAACGGCCGCGCAGAACCACGTCCCTTGGACCACTTGTGACGTCATGAGTTTTAATGTTCATGGACAACTTTTACATGTAGCATGTGTAGGGGGAAGAGATTTTTCAAACCATACCCAAGTGAGCACCATTCTATTAAACAGGCTGGAGAAAACGCGAAAAAACCAAGTGACATTGAGCTGAAAATTTGAATGAAAATCTTGTTCCACTACCCACCTGCACTTCCTTCCACCTAATCCTATGATCCTAAAAGTTTCCACAAATCTTTTCCCACCGAAAGGAAGCCCAGGAAATGCCAAGCAAGAGAAAAAGAAAGCGAGGCAAGAAAAGCAAAAAAAAAAAAAAGGGGAGGAGAGAAAGCGAAAGGTAGAAGGAGAGGGGGTGGTGAAACTTTTCAACCCCAAAATTTTGTTTTCTGCGTATGCCCAATCTTGGAAAGTTAATATTAAGCATCAGGAACAGAAGGACGCGACAAACTCCAGCAAACAGAGTTTTGGGCAGTTTTGGCTCATTTTGGCGAGAATCTGGCCAGAAAATGGCTTGATGAGCTTCAAAAAGGTGTTTTTCAGCAAAATGCTCGGTAGCTAATGGGTTAATATCTTCTGGAGAGCACATAGTACTCACTTGCACATTTAGACAGACAAAAAAAAGTCAACAGCAATAACTGCTCTGAATGGTCAACAAAGGAACATAAATGTGACCCTCTTTGGGAAAACGGACACTAACGCTTTTCCGTTTAAACGACAAAACCGTTTACTATCCGTTTAAATCCGTTTAAACTGTTCATGCCAGCGTTTAAATGGTTTGCTTTTCCGTTTAAAAAAAATTGCATCCGTTTAACGCTTTAGCGAAAACGTTTAAACGATTTGCTCTTGCGTTTAAAAAAATTTGCAACCGTTTAACGCTTTAGTAGAAACGTTTAAACAGTTTTCCCACCCGTTTAACGCTTTGGAGAAAACATTTAAATGGTTGGCTTGTCCGTCTAACGTTAACTGTTGAAGCAGAACTATGAAGCTTACGGTCGCTCGATACTCGCCGATACGTGAACTGCAGAACAACCGTATTAATAATTATATTTTAGTTCTAATATGTCCGTGTTTATAGAAAGCGAGTTATCGTAGCATCCTTAGACAAACGAATAAAAAGTTAAAATATCCATTTGTGAAAAGTATTGCATTGAGAGCCGACGAAGCCATTCATTCACAGGAGTGTGGCGACTGTGATTCTGCCATCGCGATCTTGATCTTGTTCGTTCAAAACGGTGCACTTGATCTTGTTCACGGATTTGGGGAAATATCGAATAGCGTTGTTTTGGTTCCCGTGTGATAGTTTTGAATGTTTCCTCAGACAAGTTGTTTAGCTCAAAGAACACAATCATGCCGGCTAAATAAAAACAATATTTGCGAACAGAACCGATGTGGATCATGATTTATTTCGAACGGTCGATTCTGATGTATCTTTACGAACACACTGCTTGAAAATCAGTAAGCTTTTTATTATTTCCAATGCTCCACAGTTTCTGATAAACAAAAAGACGCTAAAGACAGCGCGATGTTTTGTTTTGTTTTGTTTTGTTTTTTCTCCCTGCCTTTTGCAAAAACAACCGGTGACATGTAGTCTCGTGACAAATGAAACAACGAATTCAATCCAAATCGTGTTTTTTATGTTACAGTGATAATTTTATCTCTGGTTCTATCGGGCGCAATGAGACGATTGAAACGACAAAATACTGTCTTAAACGCTGGATTTCGTTACAAGAGTGCTAACGATGCGCCGTTTATTGATGAGTAATTTCTTTACAAGCATAGTTCATAGAGTGATTGTTTATTTGGCATGCGCCGGCGAACGTGAATTTGTGGCGTCACGACAAAGAAAAATGCATCTACAAGGCGCACAAAGTCGATTGAAACGGCAAAATACTCAGTCTAAATGGTGAATTTCATTATGAAATGGTGCTGATGATGCTCCTTTTATTGACGAGTTATTTCTTTGAAGGCAAAATTTGTAAAGTACTTCTCTATTCATTGCACGCCGACAAGCGTGAATTTGTGCCGTCACAACAAAGAAACATGTGATATCTCTGGATTCAAACAGCTAAAACTCGGTCTTAAACGCTGAATTTCGTTATTTTCATTTGACAAACTATAGATCTTCCTTCGTTTCGTCCCACTTAACAAACAACAGGTAGCGGATGTTTATTCTTACGAAGGGCTAGCCTGCTTTGACCAGACCGCCTTTGGTCTGGTTACGCAGGTTAACGAAGGGAGCAAGATAAAAATAGAATGTGCGCGCTCATTTGATTGTGATGTCATTCTTTGCCTTTCTCGCTCTCTCGAGCATTCCCAAATCACGAACAGTCTTTTTACGACGACCTCAATCTATCCTCACTTATAAGGCGATGGAGAGGTCGATTTGGAAGGGACCAGAAACATGACGACCTTGTGGGAGAGTGTCGTCTCAATAAGCATGCTCAGGTAGAAAAGGAAACTTAAATTAAATATTGTAACAGTTTTTACTTGATTTTGCGACTATTGTAACCGTAGTAGATGTATAGCCTTCGAAATTAATGTATTGTTTTCTTTCATTTAGTGTACTAAGTTTAAATAAAGTTGAACTGACCTTATGTTATCTTGCATTTATCGGAGTGTGTGCGGTGGTTTCAATGGTACAAATTCAGCCGCGGTGAGCCAGCCCTCCTGATCCATCTTTCTTCATTGCCTCCCTTATTTCAACGGCCCCGCTTGTTGCGTGACACCGATTCAATTTTTTATTGAAAATGGAACTTCATACAAAGTAGGGAAAATAATTGATTTTTATTGAAATTGTATTTTTCCTAATTTAAGTTAGCGGGACCGTGGGGAATACTAGCCGCAAGGACGCAGATGCTGCTGTCAAGTTTTTATTGTGGCGCATCATCTTTAGGGACGCAAAGATGTGCTTTGGAACAAAGGGTCCAAAATGTGTAATCTTGAAACTTCAAAATTAGCACCAGTAATCACACGATTTCGAGCGCAATTTGGAATAAATGACCACGAGTAAATTTTTCAGAGGTAAACAATACTGGCTCGTGCAATTTTTTTTTTTAATCAAGAGTTTGAAAGACAAAGCGAAGAACAAAAGCACGTGAATTGCGTACTACCAACTGGCTGCGAGATTGACAAACTTGGGCGAAAGAAAAAGGCCACGGCGAAAACACTGAGTCATACGAGCCAGGAGAACTCAATAACTTAATCGAGCAATTTTACGCAACCGTACGTAAACAAGTCGGGAAAGACTACGAGCCAGACAGTTTAAGAGTTATTGATACAGCTATCGACCGCCACATGAAAGAACGATACAACCATTCCATACTAAAGAGACAAGCAGTTTTCAGAATCAAAACGACAGAAACTATTTACGGCTGGAGTGAAAAGCAACGCGGCTCCGTCAAAGAAAGCAAAGGGAATCGAAACGGCCGCACAATCAGCGCAGTCTGACCACCAGAGAGGAAATTATTGTAGGCAAATTATTAACAAGTTGATAAACTCATAAAGCGAATAATTTCTCGCGTATTGCGTGATTTTTGACCCTGACGCCTCCTGGCTTTTTGACAAGGTCATGGCATTGCAATTAATTGCGTATGCAAATTTGTTTCATACTTCAAAACAAAAGACAAAAACATGAGACGTTCATTTTCAAGGAGGAAATTTTGAATTAAACCTGGAGTCTTAATTCGCGCTGGTTATGGTTTCATGATACTTGATAGTAAAAAGAGTTAGTCGCTCCTGTTGTACTTACGTTTTGGAAATGTCAAGGTATAATATTAAATACACCAGTTGTTTTCTTCCTGAGCTCGAGGGTACGGTTCTTGTTATTGAAGCGTGTCTTCCAGTAACCGTTCAGCTAGGTTTTTGAGATATTGGCAGCAAAACTGTTCTCGGTAAATAGCGCTTATTTCAACAAACGTCAGGCAAGAGAATCATCGTAACAACCAAAACAAAATGACCGGAACAAGCGACGCTTGTTTCGGTCGCTTTGGTGGTTTCGCTCGTTTCGTTTCGGTCGGTTTAGTGGTTTCGCTGGTTTCGTTTCGATGGTTTCGTTTTGTTGTTTCGGGTTTTGGTACAGGCCAAGCGAGAAACGAACGAGTGAATTAAAGTTCATCAGATACGGCAATACTTTTTCAGATTGTAGCCCTGTTATTTACCAAGTTATTTCAAGTTATCACGCTCCATGTTTACGCTGAAAGTTTTTCCTCAATCTCGCCGACTCATCCGTCTTGAAACTTTTCCAGCTGTCCTTTTGTGGACTTTCGTCAACCGTTTAACGGTTTAAGCTATTCGTTTTTGGACTTTGGTCAACCGTTTAACGGTTTGAGCTAATCGTTTATAATTTTGCTTCGCCGTTTAACGCTTTAAGCTCTCCGTTTTTGGACTTTGGTCAACCGTTTAAATTTTTTGCTATTCGTTTAAACAGTTATGGAAATCGTTTAAACGCTTGTCATAGCCGTTTAGTATCGTTTACAATCGTTTTTCTTGACCGTTTAACGGAAAAGCGTTAGTGTCCGTTTTCCCAAAGAAGGTCACAAATTATACCAATCATGTGAGAAATACATGTGTATACTTTGGGTATGATCAAAAACAGGCTTACCAAGTTGTGTGTGACATAATACACCATGGCCTTGTTCGCATAAATATCTGTGTTACTGAAGCCATCTTCAATCTGTAGGGAAATGCAGTACATCAAAGAATTTTAGCTGACAGAGGATAGTGGTATTTTATGCCACAATATTGTTTATGTACAGGGTAAGACAATTAACTTCATTCCACCTGTTATTGGTCAAGAAATTTTCCCATTATGTAAAAAAAAAAAAAAAAAAAAAAGCATGGCATGTGATACAGTTAGTTGAATTTTAACAAACGTAAATGCTTGACATAGTTCCCAGCTTCCAATAAGCATCCCCCTTCAAATTAGCACCCCTCCTAAGGGTTAAAATATTTTATTAGCACCCCTTCCAATAACCCCCCCCCCCTCCCCCCCAGCCTCAAGAAAAGTGCTATTTAATTATGATACTGAATGCCATACAATATACATTTCTGGTACTTTTAATGAATACTGTATGACCTACAGTACAGGTTTTCTTAAGAATCATTTAAAGTTGCACAGGTTTTCGTCTCATTTCTCTGAGAGAAATATCCATATGAGCACACAAGACCCCCCCCCCCACCCTTCCAGTAAGTGCCCCCCTTCCAATAAGTGCCCCTGTCTTACCTCAAAAAATTTAATAAGCGCCCAGGACATGCTAATTCAAGCATTTACGGTAACTGTAATCTTACATTCAATGGGTGGCGATTTTCCAGTTTTTGCATCAACAAATATTAATAACAGTGCGTGGTATTCAGTTAGATAGGCCACAGCACCAAACTGAAATTTGCTAAATATATGGGAAAATGTGCAGTATATCTACCAGAACATCTAAGGGGTGCATGTGTTGCAGGTAAAAATTGAAGGTTGAATCCTTTGTCTCTGGGAGACAAAGGAAATTGATTTTCAACCTAGGTTAAATTTTTTACCTAATTTTTACCTGCAGCACTTATGTTCTCATACCAAAGACTACATCCAATAACAAGTCTGGTTACCAAACTTTTAAAGCTAACCAAGACTTGCAGTAAAACAGTCATGCTCAAACAGGCCAATAGGACACTTGTAACACATCAATCCTATATTTTTGCAACACTTTCAAATGCTTTGTTCAATGTAAACTTTTGATAATCAGTAGATTGACTGAATAAAAATTCCAGCCATTTTGTCTTTACTTTGGCCAAATACAATATTTCATTTATAAATCAACATAGTTGTCCACAAGCTTGACGTCCCCGCCATTAGCAACACCAAGAAAGCAAAAAATATGTCAGAAAGAGGAATACTAATAAATAAATTTTCAGACATGTCCCTTGTTCATTGATTTTATTATTTTATTTGTGAAAAAATTACACTGTGGTCATCTATATGCCAGACAAAGACTTCCCAAAACAAGGACCACATAATATACAGCATGCCTGATGTATTAATTAATCATCTGTTAAAATTATTCATGTTAATGTTCACTGAACTTTCTTGGTTCCCTAACACCCCTCCCCCCCACCCCACTCCCCTTCACCCATCAAGTGGCCCAAACAGATAAGCCAGCAACTCAGCAGTTTAACCAGCCTGGTTAAAGCAGCTCACACCAACAAAAGAAGCCAGTGCAAACAGGTTACTCTCTGAAGGCAGACTTAAGCCTGGCTAATTTCATCCAACATCACATTCGTTAAACACAACATTTGGTGGCTAAATAGACAAACAATGTTTGGTCAAACACTAGGCAAAGTAAGCAGACAAAGTGAGTAACAGAATTATTTTTACGTATTACTGATGCAATTTTGACGTCATGTGGTTCATTTGGTTGCCTTTTACCGGCTGTGTATGCTTTGTTGGTTGGGGTCACTAAACAATCAAACATTTGCTTGTAATGCGAATTTCAAAACAAAGTTGATAGAGGCAGCTACAATTGTAAATGGTCAAACATGTTCTTCAACACAATGTTGGATGAAAATGTTTGATCGTTTAGCCAGGGCTTTACAATCAGCTGAGGCCTGACCCCCGAAATGAGACTGTTTGCCTACAGCAACCATGCTGGTTGGCATTCTTCATGATGTTCCCATATGTTTTGGCTGGTTTTAAGCTATGTCTACACTATACCGGATAGCTCTTGTGCCGGCACAAAAACCATATCGGATAGGGCCTTTGTTCACATTCAAAACGATGATTTCAGCACGATTTTTGCGTCGGAGCGATGCTGGGCCGCTGCGGTCTTGAAAGTGAATCGTCACATATCGGATAGGTTTTCGTGACACTTTCTGGAGTAGTGTGAACAAAGAATCGAACCGAAACGGAAATCAACAACGAGGAGCAAAAATTGGATTCTAGTTGAAAGATAGTGGCGGTTTTGGGCCACTGCCGTTCACACCAGGCCGTAGTATTTTTCACAATGGCATAAAATGTTATCCGGCATAGTGTAGACATAGCCTTAGTTTTACAACATCCATCAGAAAATGATGCTATTATTTTATACATGTAACTTTGGAAATGCAAAATCATGACAGTAATTTACAACAATAGAAGAACTCACATTGTTGAAATTAAGAGATTGTGGTGGCGGACTGGAGCCTTGGCGATAAAATCTTTGGCCCCTAAAATAAGAAATAATCATACAAATATATTGAACTGTCTGAGTGATGGGACTTATAGAAAGAGGAGTGGCAAGATAATGTAAGAAATCATTACAATGCAATTAGACATCTGGCTTGCTTAATTTTAATTCACAGCACTTTGCAAGGCAGTTACATTCTATGTATGTTTGCTAATGAAATTTGTGTAAATGAAACGTGAGCAATATTTCATATTTTACATTTAAAGTGCCGGAAACAGACGATCGCCAAAGATCTGGAAGGAACATGATACAATCAGAATAAAATTTTGAGATGGACATCACACGTTAACGTTTCAACGTAATGATGCTCAGATTTGATTCCTCGTTTTCAACATCAAATTTGCAGCGATATGTGTTAAGGTTTTACAAGTAATGATGAAGGGATAATGTGACAGTCGGTAGGAATGAAAGTTTTGATCGGAGGAATAGAATTTACTGTGATTGTTACTTCAGATTCTTCCATCTGCCAGTAAGCTAAAATCGATAAATCGTACGAAACGTTGAAACGTGAAAATTACCGAACTAATAGAATCAAATTTAGTCCTTGCTTACATTGGCGACTATTTCCTTACACTATTGCTACATTACACGCACTAGCAATTTTGAAGACAAGTAAACTTCGTCTAAACTTCACGGATCGACTTGCCGGTTAAATTTTCCTCGAAAACATTGCATCACATGTACAGACAATAACTCTCGGTTAACCTGCTTAGAAACTTTGCTTCATCATACACAGTTTAAGATGTACTTAGTTTCGAATATAGACCTTTAAGAATGGGACTAACAATTTTAAAAACTTCACAAACAACAAGCGAATAGCTACCTGTTTCCTCCACGACCTCTGCGATGTTTCTGATAATTCATGGTCGAGGGAAGTTTGGTGGCGTTCCATGAGTTTCACTGTCCCATACTCGTCAAAAAACGCTTGTAGCGTCCACGATTTCAAACAACTGAAGGAAAACCTAGTTCTTTGACTCTGGCATTTACTTTGGAAAGGTTTCTAAGCAGTCATACCCTATGACCGGTTCTATTTCCTTTCCTTTTCATAAAATCCTGCGTAATAGAGGCTCCCGCGCTTCCCTCGCACTTCTGTTGTATTGACGAGAATTTACAACTTAATCAACACACTGACAGCCAACTTGAAGACGTTTTGTTTACCCAAACAAAAGAAACCATACTAGGTTACGCAAATTTTACAATTGTTTAATGTAAAATATAGCTTTGCGAATATCTTTTTATTGAGCGTGGAATTTGCGGCCTATTCTTAAAACTGATTGATTTTATTTAAGATTCGAGTTTGCATCATATATAGTCAGTAGAGTCCAGTATGTACTAAACTGGAGGCTTTTTTCATTCTCAGAATTCAAAATAACTCTGCTGATATTATTCAGACAAGAATGCCCTTTCGTGAACGCAAAATTCAAGAGTCAGCTGGAAATGAATCCGAATTTTCATAAAGAAACGTACTTCTAAGCAAGTTGATTACACTACGAGATTCTCACTACAAGTTCAGGGAAGTACACGGATAGCAGTACCGCCCCAGCATGCATCTGGACGGTTCACAAGGAAGAACACTACCCAGTCCCCACTCCCCATGACGCATTCCCGTAGTTGGTGAACTCCGTTACAGACATAGCACCAACTATTAAAAGAAACAATCATAATATATATATAATGCTCGGTATGTGGGACCTATTTTATATATGAATTGTGCGGCAAAAGCACCTCCTAGTCAAGGTACTTCACACAAATAAAACTGCGATGTCCTTGTTTTTGGCTATTTTATTTTCACTTATAGTATCATTGTTAAAATAGGAAAAGGACGTTTTCGACGGGGAAGTCCCGAGTCCAATAAGTGGCATCAGTTAGTATATTAGGAACAGAAAACACCCGATCGAAATCTCGTGAGGGGAATCATAGGGCAAAAACATTTCAATAACGAAGTTTCCATAAAATTAAGTATTCTTGCTCTTGAGGCGAAGCACTGGAGGACAGGCTCTGGAGTTTGATGATGCTAAATTAATTTTTTTTAGTAAGTAAGTAAGTAAGAACTTTATTTGTAGAGGGTAACACATAACAGTTAAGAACTGACAAACCAGTGGCCCTCTATCTTAACTCATTCACGACCGGCTCTGCAATTTTGGGTCACTGAAGACCCGCGCTTTGAAAACCTGTAACTTTTCCAAATCCCGAACTATGTTTGAAATAAGCGATTATTATTGCCAAATACTGAGTTTCTGAGACTTTATCACCCCGTAAACCTACTGAAAGTGCCGATTTTCCTTGAATATGACTGTTTATTCTGTTGCAAAACCAAAAAACGCTCTAGAACAGCACCAAATATAAGCAACTTTGTTTTGAAGTTTTGAAGACAAAAAACCCTCTTTAAGCTAAAAGTCCACATTGGCAGTAAACTTCGACTCAACTTCTTGCAATCTGTTCCAATTTGCCTGCTCACTTCCTTAACCCGACCTGGGTAACGCTATTTGATTTCAGTTGCTCTCACTGGTCTGACATGTTCGCTTTGTGACCCAAAGGAATTCTGGGATATCCTTGGATAACTGCCGCGTGTTAGTCCGCCAATTTCCATTTCAGATATTTTTTAGAACCGTGTCAAGCCACCCGGTCCTGCTGGCAAAATATTGCAGCGATTGCATTATTTACATGTCAAAACTCGTCAAAATTGCCATGCGAGGTCCCAGAATCTGCTCACAGATCGGCTAGGAACACAACTTCACTTCGTGAATCACCATGACTCGATCGAATCCTTTCGGCGGCTCACTTGGTGTGAAATTGCTTCTCACCTCTGTCTTCTTCCAGAGGATTGCCTCTACCCACCAACCCAGCTTTATGATGCAGGGCAAGGGGCTTCTGAGGTGGAAAATGGCTCGAAAAACACACTTATAAATCAAATAAGTAACGAATTGTAGCTGCACTGATCGTTTAGAAATAAACGACAGCTAGCGTGACAAGCGTGACATGAAAGATAGAGCCTTCGATGTTGTGGACCAGCGAAATCTACGTGGTAACCCCTTATATGGAATAAGCAGACCGACTTGACCTCAGACCCTCGAAAATTACAGAAAAACATGTACAAAAGGGCGGACGGAAATGAGTTAAGTAGTTGTCAAAGTGCTGATAAATATATCAACAGCCAGAGGTTTCAGAAATAACCCCTTCATCAGTGTTATAACCTCTTCAACACTGATGAAGGGGTTACTCCCAAGACGTCTGACTGTTAATATACAGTTTCTAAGCACTCCGACATCAACAACAACATTTTCATTTAGCATCATTTAACTCGAGCGCAACGCAGCAAAAGCATTTCTTGTACTTTCCGCTCTGGAGGTTGCACGTCGCTTCTGTTTCTAAAAAACAGACTGAAAAAAAACCCTCTTGCACCCACTGTATGTGGGACCGAAATTTTCCGTTTCATTTGTTCGATTTAGTTAATTTTCTCTGAAGTAGAGCTGACTGAGCATCCTGTACAAAGAAATTTGAAATCAGTTTGGGATATCACGATCAGAGCATATCTTATTTATTTATTCATTTATTTATTTGCCATTTTCACAATATTTACAAATAATACACCTATGTTAGTGGCGAGGAGACCTCAGGAAACCACAAGGCATATAGGAGAGGCGACCTCGAAGTATAATTTGGTGCTGTGTGAGTGCGGCATGACAGATTCAGGATTGTTTAAATAAAAATTCTAAGATTTTTTTCTTGAAGGTAAGAAAAGTTGCTGAACAGGTAATTGAAGTAGGGAGAGAATTCGGTATTCTCCAGAAGCAGGTAATGTAATGGAGAAATGACCCTCGCAGTTGTGAACGCAATTTAAGCAATTGTGTAAAGAAGCCTGAACAAAGTTCAGGATTTTTTTCAGGCTTCTTTACGCAATTGTATAAATTGCGTTCACAACTTCGAGGATCATTTCTTCATTACATTTCATTTCCGAAGGTCAAAGTCATATATGATTTATTTCATATATCATTCACATTCATTTATTTCACAGGAGCATATGAACCCACAATTGACCTGCTCTCAACGTCAGTGCCTTCATAGCTCAGTTAGCCTGCGAGCAAGCTCTCCCGACGGGATCATTCACAGAAGCAGGCCGGTAAGTTATAAATGCACCTGAAACCACTCAGACCAAGCTGAAGATTTTTGACAGTTAGAAAGAAATTCCAAAAGATGGCCGGCATTAACGCTTATTAAATTTAAGGTTCTGTTCATATTTAACACTTGAAACGATTCGAGATTAGTTTGAGTACGTAAGTAATGGCCTCCATCAGGTGACAAAGTGTGAACATTGCTTAGGGTCATTCTGCGTATGAGCAGTCTATCTTTTTACCCTGCAACTTTACAAGCTGTAGTCCTCGATGAAGTTTGTGTGGACGAAAAATATTTGGCAACTTTATTCAAATAAAATTTTAAGCTGTTCGATTATTCAGTGCTGCTCCTGCTCTAAACGAAGATCCAGCCGCAACCCGCCGCTGCTTGTTAGTCTAAGTGATCCTTACAAGGTTTACAAAGGGGAAAAAAATGTGAATTTCCTTATTAGACGAAGTAAAAAAATCATTTTCCTAGGTAAAAGACTTGGCAAATACCGATAACAAATGGGTTTAATTTTTTGTCGCATGAACTTAGTTTGATAGTCAAGCTCCAACAAGTCTCCAGTGTAGCTCAGTCAAAGAAGAGCATTCGAACTAATAATCGGAAGTTCATGGGTTGAATTCCTGTTGGGAGAACTCGGAATACATAATACAAAAAAATTGTGTCATTTTTTTTTTTGATTAATAGTCGTCATGGCTCGCAAACTGCAGTATCTTCCTATTATTTTTCCGAGACTGCACCTACGACAGCCTACATCGTCTATTTGTAGTCTTACCTTTTATCCTCAACATCCGGCGGGAAGAAATATCGGTACACTGAGTGCATCAGAATGAAAGCTCTCCAAATAGTAGCTACAGCCATATTCACATCCACTTCAACTGGTAAAACATTTCGTGGGGAAAGTTGAAGAGTTTGCTGAATTAAACGTCATAACCGTGATAACTTAATCAGCGCGCGCTAAAGGTGGCTTGCCGGAGTTTTCATTGCAGAAAACGGACCTTATCTCACTATTGTCTAAAATCCTAAAGGGTTTTTTTTGGGATAGCTTGATACCCCCACTGTCATAAGAAGTGATTTCAACGCGAAAGAGTATACGAAAGACTTAAAACTATATATATGCCTGGTTGAGAAACGTTATCATGAGAAGAGTACAAACGATACGACCCAGTGGTTTTGTGAGAAAATTCTGAACTATTTGCTTATTTGCATTTTAAGAGCGTTTACTTTCACTGAAGGTCAGCGTGCCCAAAGCGTTCTCCGAAGATTTGCGTTTTATGGGCCGTATGATAGCTGCATTTCTTTATGCACGTAGCTTATGATGAAGTTGTAAACTACATCCACTCTTGCCCTTTGTTTGCCAACTTGGCTACTTTCAAAAAAGCGTGGCCGCAGCGCAAACTATTTTAGCCCTCCCATAATACCATATGGTCTTATCCGGTTTATGCCTTGTACCTTCTTGTGACAACGTTTCTTCGATTAGGTGTATACTGAAGGGACCGTGTGCTCGGAGGAGGAAGCAGGGAGACTGGAAACTAGAATCCAGCCGTATTAACCACGGTCAAACACAAAAAGAAGCAAAGTTTGTTAAATATAAGGATTTTAAGTTGAGAATTAAAAGCTGATAAGTTTGTCGTGAGTCTGCGACCTTACCAAATCATTCTACGATTTATTATAAAAGCTTTCGAACCAATTAGGTGACTCGCGGTTTGTAAGTCAGGCATTATTTATGCAAACAGAACTGAAACTGTTTTAACGCTCTTAAAGTAAGAATCTATTCTCTGAAAGACTGTTCTCTATTTTCTTTGACCGTTTGACTGCGCTTAATAGGAGGAATCACCTCGCACTAATGGACGGGAAGGTCATCAACAGGAACATGAACACGTAGCTAAACTGAGGTTCTCAAAGGCGTTAACCGTCAGCCGTCAAACAGCCTAAAATTTAACCGTCACCCGTCGAAAAAGGGCAATTTTATCTTCAACCGTCAACCGTTTTCAAGGTCTTTCAAATCTCACTATTTCAGCTGCTCATCTGGGACTTCAACTGGTAAAACAGTTTCTATGGTTACCGAAGATGGAGCCAGATATCGCCGAAATCGCCGCCACCTGAGAAGGATAAAGGAGACTTACTGGGGCAGTACTCAACCCAGTTCAATTTATGAAGAAGGCGCGGAGCAACCGGGAGTGGTTCAGCCGACGCTATCCTTATCCGATTCACTCCGACAAAGGGTAACGCTCGAAACGTCAGTTATTCGAATCCCTGTACCGTGGTCAATTTACATTATCAACTCCGTTGATAAACCAAATTTTTGACGCTATTCTTACCTGAGCAGGCGCAAACAGGTCACGAGCAACCGGATACCACGTGGTCTGTGCACTGGCACGACGACACGTTCATGCAGACAGA
>JAEMWC010000107.1:1375000-1405000 GCA_016490735.1 Pachyseris speciosa | reverse complement strand
GCTGACCCGGGTCAGTTCCTTTTTCGCTTGGTTGAAAGGGCTGGTAACTACTTGTTGGCTCATTTCGGCAGCCGCACACGGGAGAAAACGGCTGAGCTAACTGCCTCGCGAGGTATTTTGCTCAGCTGCTCCCTCACGTGTGCGGCGGCCTTAAAGTACTCGGCCCAGACTATTCTACTCGGTCCAGACTCTTCTGCGCGCTGATCTCAGGTCACCTTTTGCCAAGAGAAGATCAATTTCAGCCTATGCTTTATTTTGGAAGACCATGTTTGATACATTCTGTTATTACTAAACCGGGATAAGAATAATAAGTCCCAAAGTTTAAGCAAAACTATCTTAAAAATCCGAAAACAAGCCCAGGGGCTTATCTTTTTCACAAGGACGTTTTTGAGGGGCCTATATTCGGAGGGGCTTATTATAGGAGGGATATTCGAGTTTAGAAATCGACTGGACTTACAATTACAGGGAACTTATTGCAGGCAATTTCTCATTGTCCCGACGACAATAAAGAGGGCGTTAGCTAGAAATTCATGACAACGTAATCCCTACGAACATGTGAGCTTCAAACACAACAGCAATAAACTTTGTTGAATGGAATTAATAGTAGCTCTAAGTTCATAGAGTGCGAAAACTTATGTCAAGGCATCAGTCTCGTATAGTTCGGATACCGAACCGAATGTTTGATGATGCGTGATATGCAATTTCAGTAAGATCTTTCTTCATCGGTTTCGTCGGTTTCCTTTGCGTCAGTGGCTTCAAGATCTCCCTCATCTGAGTCATCGTCTTCCAAATATAACTACCCGAGGGCTTATACTCGGAGGGGCGTTTTATAGGAGCCTTGTTTTGCATTTCGAATATTTGGGGAGCTTATATGCGGAGGGGCTTATATACGAAGCGGCTTATTTTTGGAATTTAACGGTAATAATTGTGAAAACTTGTGAATAACTTGTGAAAACTTAACTTGAGAAAGTTGTAATGGCTAGTCTGACAACTGTTGTTTCGTCGCTGCCAAGCGACTCTTCAGAGACCTTCCTGAGATCTGGCAAACTCGTTGAGCATCTCGCTCAAAGTCCCGTTCGCAATCAGTTCAGCAGAAGCAATCTCGCCTTATATCGCATAAGGATTCCCGACCGCTAAATATTCACGAGAGCATTGTAATAATTGTGAAAACTTGTGAATAACTTGTGTAATCATAAAAATTACAATTTCCTCGATTGTGATTGGTTTAAAAAACTCCTATTTTCCACTAATTCACGTGGCAAGTTGTTATCGGACAGTTCAATAAGCCAATCACATTCAAAGTAGTATTTTAAATCAACCAATTACATTCAAAGTTGTAGTTTAAATCAACCAATCACAACCTTGGTTTCAATCACCATACATTTTGATTGTAGTCAATTTCGGAGCGACATTAAACAATTTACGCTTCCTTTGTCGGTCTTTTAATGCAAGATTTCCCTTCCTTTTATAACTTGGCTCTTCTTCTTTTCTCGGAAATTGTAATTTTTATGATTAATTGGTAATAAGACTTCGTGTCGTCCAATTCGGTCTGTTATCATACTCGTGATAAACAAATCGGACTCCCGCTGCGCGGTCGTCCGATTTTGTTATCACTCGTATGATTACAGACCAAATTGGACTCCACTCAGTCCTATTACCATTACAAAACTTAACTTGTGAAAGCTGTAATGGCTAGACTGACTCTGACAACTGTTGTTTCGTCGCTGCCAAGCGACTCTTCAGAGACCTTCGGTATTTGAATAATTCCATTGCTAGCCTTAGAAACGAAATTTTGCACAATTTGTCATTATTACAGTAATAACAACAAGCACCATCTTCATATAAATAACAGTCCAACCTCGTTTCCAGGGCTTTTCCCTCACTCACTTAGTGAAGGAAAAGTCTTGGGAACGAGGTTGATAACAGTCATGAGATGGGAAATTATTGATTCATAATGCCTTATTCGTACTAATTTTTGCGCGTACTTAATTTTGTGAAAAATTTCAAGGCGTATTTAGTGAGTATTTAAGGCCGGGCATGTATTAATTTAAATAGTATACACGGACTGTGCGACTGATTCCGACAAGAGCTTTTACATTCTAAATTTTATTCTAAATTTCTTTAATACATTGTGTGTTCGGCGTATTACCAATTGCACGTGTGACTGAAATCTCGCCATGAGCGTCTTGCACATTTTTGAATACATTGGCGGACTCGTTCGATCTTCGGTGTCTGATTTTTCACCACGAATATAGAGCTTCAGGAACTGGTACACCAGGGAGATAAACTTAGCATGCTATACTGATGTGACAGAAGCAAAATTGAGAAAACAAACTTCACAAAGAAGATCTGACGCTTCAAAGTCTAAATTTCACAGTTTTACTCCTATGGAAGCCAATAACTTTCAACGAGTCTTGAAATTGAGACATTTGCTTCTTATCCTTTATCACTAAGTAATAAAACCATTTACTTCACTGTGCTTCTCAATCAGAAAACTCGATCGGGCACGTTGATTTTCTTAGTTTTAACAGTTCTAATCATGATGTAATTCCATTATCCCCGTCATGCAAATTTCAGCGTAAAAGACCCCCAAAACTCAGAGATTTGAAGCTTCAAAATGCAACACCTACCCCAAAATATGGCTCATGAATTTATTCATAGGCAAGTGTCCTGCGCGACCTTAATTTCGCAATTTGAGGAGCAGTAAAAGAGATTAGCACGAATAAGATACTTACACTTCCCGTTTAGGCCTGCAAACAAATCTCTTGTTCATTCCATGATATTGTGCAAAGGCGGAAAACCCCAAACCATTTAAATTTCGATAAGCTGATATTTGTAAATAGTTTTATTTTCATTGTTCTCTTTTTTCCCTCTAAAAGTAATTGTTTTGACATTTACGTTGAAAAAGAATAGGTCAGTCAAATAAATTGATCTGAGTGAGGCTCATCTTCGTTCAGTTTCGTAAAATGTCTTTGTTCTAGATATTCAGTTCACTTGAGAATGAAATTTTAATAATTTTCTCGTTAAATTTTGCAATCTAAGTATATGTTATCACCCTAGTGAAGGTTAGTTACAATAAAAATTTCGTCACACTGTGCCGACTTCGACAACTCAGTCACTGGAAAATTAATAAACACGTACGCAAAAGACATTTATTTATCTAAAATTGGTGACCAAGCTTCAAAGTTCATTTCCTAAAGCTTTTGTTTTTTGCTCGAAGGTTTGAATCGTTAATCAAGCGGAGCACCATGGGTAACAATATATGGTGCGAGAAAAGTTGGTTCTGGTTGCCGCACGACCCATCGGCCCTGCGTCCGCTTCTCCATATATGCCACGTCAAACGTCACACTTGAGATAGCCCTGTTCCCTTTTCCGCATTTTAGTAGGATAAAAACAAAGTAACTGAAGATAGCAAGAGAAGAAACTTATGATCTTTTAGCGGTATCGGTATTATTGTTTAAAACTCCAGGGGGAAAAAGCCGAACAAATGCATGTGCATGTCTCAAAATCTGACAGAAAGTTGTCAAAAAGCTGTCAAGAAAATGTCAAAACCTAGCGCGCTTCACGTTTCATTTGAAAAAGTTAGAGATCTTCGTCTAAAGCGGACTATAAACAACGAAAGTTTTGCCGTCTAACTTGATTAATTCTCGGGTTTTTTTTGTTTGGACCGGTAAGAATCAGCGTTTGAATGTTAAACAGCGAAATGTATTGGCTAGCTTTGATAATTTTATAGTGTATACGGTTTTGCGAGGAAAAAAAGAGTTCGTGTGGTTTCGCAAACGCTGTCTTCGTTATAACTGGATGATGTTTTGCCGCTGAGAATCATTAATTGAAGAAACTTCCTCGGTAGACATGGGGAGTAACAGTAAAACTATCGGGGCACTTAAGGTTTTTTTTCTCTGCTTAGCTAAGTAACTATTTTGTGTGAAATGGCGCTATTTAGTATTGAGCAGCGCTGTGTTCCGAGTGATATTTTATTGACAAACATTTAAAAGACTGAATAGAGAAAGTATTGACTTTTATAGCCATAAGTACAATACAATTAATACAGGTCACCAATAACACCTTCTTATACTATTTACATCGAGTATCCCTAGCGTTAATATAAAATTGCCATTTAGCCTGAAATTTTTTACCCTTATTCTTCTTAGATGCTAGATACATCTCTGTTTTGTATTTCACATCCAGCATTGCCTTAAAAACCTCAAAATTTGGGGGTACTCTACGTTTACGACAATTCCAAATGTGAAGTTTAGCAAGAATGATTGAACAGGTAATTTAGTAAGTCACATTCTCCAACTTGTCTACTAACATGCAAAAACATCTCTAAAGGTGAATTTTTCATAATGTCCTGAGAGCATAAACCAGACGTTTTCAAACTGCTTCCAAAAAAAGAAAGCATTAACTTGGAATGAACAGCTTGACAAGCAAAATGGCGGGTGGTGGCGCGAGTTGCATCGTTTCCGCCTTCGTAATCTGGTAATGATATAACAAAAACTACTTGAAAACGTCGCCGGTAATTGACTTAGAAAATCACGTTTATCTTTGGCGACTGGAGGTGCCATTATTTCCCGAGTCTTTTCCGGCCTTCCGTTGCTAAATGTCAGTTTACGCAATCCGCTTGATCACGAACTTAATGTAATCCTGCCAAAATCTTTTTTTTTCTTATATGGTAGAAGGTGTTAGAAAAACCGAGTTAACGAGACGATCCAGTTGAGCAAGTTTGTAATCAAGCTGTCTTAAAATAAATTTTTAAAGGGCCAGGCGGTCTTTTAATTGGATCCCTTTCTCATTCATTTAATATGTCTCTCATAATTCAACGATAGATAATAATGATTAAGTTGGGAAATAAAAAGAAAATGTCAAAAAGACAGTCTTCTTGTTTACTCCACTTTTTTGTTTTAGAATTCAAGAAACTTCCATTGACGTTAAGGTTTCAAGTAACCATGTTAAAAAACACTGAACAGTTGGATTCACGATTGATTTTGTTTGAAAAATTAATTAAGGTTTTTGATCGTTAACAGCCTTTTGCTAACTCTGACAAAAATTGTTGTTTCACGATATGGTCCGCGCATCGTTGGCGGCTTCCTATGCCCTGGAGCTGATGATTAGTTTCTTTATGTCGTCTCTACTCAACTGAGCGGATGCGTACAACACGTTTAATCAATGAATCAATCAATCGATCATTTTTTTTTACCATTTTGAATAACAATTGTGAGCAAGAAGGTAAATGAATATACATATATTCCGTAAAAATGAAGAAATGAATTCATCGATATATCTGACGTTAAAGGTACGTTAATTGTTTATAGAAAGAGAACTTTGTTGAATAATATTGTATTCGTAAATAATGATCGCACTTTTGAATCTTAATAACAACGATAGTTATTCCAAAAACGATGGTTCTCTCTTTGATATTTGGAGTTTGAAACAATACACATCCTCGCAATTTTTATTCTTTGCAGACGCAATATCCCGTCAAAAATAGTAAGTCAAATGCTTTCGAAAATCTGGAAAATACAGCTGTAACTAAGAACCTCCCTCGCTTTAGTCAGTGCAAACAGTATCACCATTGTTATTAGCTTCCTCTGACAGTCTTTACTGATCAAGAGAAAAGACGTCATTAACAAGAACTCTGGAGGATGAAGCACTGACTTCGCCTGGTCTCATATATCTCATTCTGGACATGTTTTATTTCCTCCGCAAAACTGGTTAGATGCTTTCTGAAATACAGTCGTATCTAAGAAAACCAACGAACTCATTGTCAACGTACCACTGTTTAACTACACTTGTTCATTAAGCTGTACTCACTGTGTTTGTATATTCTGAAAGCCTTCACTGATCAAGTGAAAAGACGACATTGACAAGAACTGTGGAGAATGAAGCAACTTAGATTTAATTCGTCTCACGTCTTCTCGACAGCTTTTGGCCTGAACTCCACTTCGGCGGAAAGTAATCATTGCAGTTCGCTTGAGGATGATAACTCTAAAATCAAAAGCATCAGGATCGTGGCTTACAGCTTAGTTTTAATCATTTCTCTGTTTGGAAACGCTGTCATCATTTCAACTGTTTTACGGAACAAACGTTGACTACCTCGTCGCTAACATGGCGGCTTCAGACCTGCTCATTTCAGCCTTTGCTGTGTCAGTCAAACTCTGTGAGATCGTGGAAGGCCCTCGAAGATGGCTATTTGACGAAATTGAGGGTCCCCAGGGGTTTTTGGGGAACAAGGGAACACGGGAAATTTGGCAATGGGAACACGGGAACAAAGCAAAAAAATCGTAGGGAACAAGGGAACGTCAAATAGGTTATAGAACAGGGGAACAAACACAAAAAATTACAAGGCCCTACCTTTTTTACATAAACGTGGGGGTGATAGAAGATTTTCTGCTGTTTTCTGATTTCTTTGGCAAGTTTTTGTTGCCATCTTTCGTGTCTATTACGATTTGTTTTAATTTTTGTTACGAAATACAAAAATATCACAGAAATAATGGTCAAAATTTATCAGCAACACTGTAGACCTTCAATCAGTTATTTTGTTTTGTTCAGATTGGTTAATTAGGACGTATATGCAAAGAATAAGAGATAAAATTTAATCTTGAAAGGGTAACAAGGGAACAAGGTGTAATTTTGGATGGGAACAAGGTAACAGAGTTAAAATAAAAAGCCTCAGACACCAACTCTCAATGCCACCATACACCGCCACGTTCTGTTTGAAGAAGCTGTCCACGAGGTTTGCATTATCTACAGATGTACTGTCAAAATTTAACAAATAAGACACCGCTTTGTAACCTTTTTTTTTTCATTTTATTAACAAAACTATTTTTGACCGACGTGATTTAATTGTCTTCTATTGATATGAAAAGTACAAAATAATTACAAAGAAATTTCATGTTTTTAGTCTTGGCCAATTTCAATATGGAAATGATGCTTCCACATTGCTACAATAATCGAACGCATGCGTATGAGTCGCCTGCATTTACAACGTTCTGTGGGATTTGCCAAGCGCCTTGTTTCTAATAGTACACTGTAATAATGATACACGAAGTAGCTATCCATATATGTGATCCTTTATGGAGATCTCGTGGGTTTTCGTAATCCATATAATATAAAAATAAATACTGCGACACTGTTACCTTCCAAGAGGAAGCGGCTCTCATAATTTCTATTATTCAACACTTTGTGACAATGTGCAAATATGTTCATTGCGGCTCTCAATATTCGTCGTGCGCACTCAACAGATATCATACGATGTACCAGCCTAGTCCCCAGGCGTTCTCGGCTCGGGCAAACCCAATTGTCAGCGGCGACGTCTCTCCAAGGGAGGCAAGAGGGAACGCCTAGGGACTAGGCTGACGATGTACGTAATTTCGCGTGTCGCGGGGAATACTGGCGGCTTCTCAAGCTTTTCTCCAATAAACTCAGTAAATTGTCCTTTGTCATCAATGTATTGAATAATCTTGCGGAATATCGCCTGATTTTAGCCAACTCGGCCAACGGCCTCGTCGGTTAAGTATCAGGCGATATTCCGCGCGATTTCGCAGGATAATTATGAAATATCCACGAAGTTAGTGGCGCGTAAACATTTCCCCCTTGATTTTCACGTAAAACGTCTGGTTAACATCTATAAATTAGAGAAAACAAGGTTTGTTTCTTCCTGACCAGATGTTCGTTGTTTCTGTTAGCTCTAACGACTGAACTTTAAATATGAAACTACTTAGTAACCATATTTTCTCCCTAAATTTTCACCCGGTATTTGTCAAAATTCCTCTATCCATACCCAGTGCCTGCTGAAAAAGGTATGTGTTGAATACTGGCAAAATAAATTCAAATCTCCTGAGACTGAATCGTATAAAAGCCTTGAACTTTGAAAAATTATGCGCCCCATTACGAAATTATGACAGCCTGAGATGTCTATTTGGTGTTGTACCCTAAGGATGTGGCCATTATTGGCCCCGCACTGTTTCTTTCCTTTCTTATTGGGCCTTTCAATAACGTACGAACTCCAAGCTCCAAAATGAAAATACTTGTTGCATTTAACGCTGCTGTCAGCTGTCAAAGCAAATTTGTGAGTTACAAGCATCAACGAATGTGAAGGCCAGGTATCTCAAAGGCGGCCGTGTAAATTGGCAAATAATTGGCAAAAGCGCGTGCGTCAAACGTCTCACAACTGCTGAGAGGTTTGGCATATTTGGAGCAACCTGAAAATCATATGAGAGGTTCAGATATCTTGAGCTTCCTTTCATGATCACAGGCCATCCAAAATCTGCACAGGAAGCCGCCGAGGGCCAAAGAGGGAGTGACTGCTGAGTTTCATCCATTTGGGAATCCACTGCCGGCGGATTGTTCATGTGACGAAGACTGATGGCGGTGTTCATTATTTTTGGGGTTCTAAACTGCACAGTTTGTACGTTACCAAAAAGCCCAGTAAAAGCTAATGCTTAACTGGAATTAGTCGACTGATTTAATCCTGGCTAGAGTTAATTTCATATCGGCGAGAAACTAATCTCTGAAATAGTATTGCCCCTAGATGTCATCTTCAAATTCTTCTGGAATAGCAGTTAGCAGACGTGAATAGCCAGACGGCTTTTTTCTGGGAAACGTTCTTGGCTTGAAGCGAAGACCTCTATTCTTCATGAAACTGAATTTCGTGTTACTGTTATAATCCTCCACTGTCCACCAATAATCTCTGTTTTTCCAAGGCCGCGTGTAAAGCAACACTCCACCGAGAACTAAACATAAAAATATCACGCTCCCGAGAGCCCAGGCCGCATTGGAAGGGTCAACTTTGCGGGGGCTTGAGACTTGTTCATTAACAATTAAAACTTGTTCTGAATTCTGTATTGAGATTGTTTCTCCTCTGCTGTGTTCCACCCGAGGCTGATCAGGTGAGTCGTGCTGAGGTTCCTGAAAGCGACTATGCTCGTCTTGTAACGTTGGGAGCATAGACTGAAACAAAACAGTAGTGATCACTGATTTGAAATTCTGTCTACAAGCTAAAATCCAGGCCAAAATGTCTTGGGACACTTTGCTGAATCGTGAACACAAAATGCACCTTAATAGTAGGGTCATATATTTGCGCCCACGTTAAGTTTCAACCTTCTTATTTTCACCCCACATCCTCCCCCAGGATTTGGTTGATAGGGACTGAAATGAGTGAACATGGTCAAATGCTTGAGCGAATCAACACTGCATTGGGGGAGGAGGTGGAGTTTAGAGGCAGTGAACAGATCAATGCTTTAGCACTGATAACGTTTTTTTTTTAAGTGTCCCAAGAATTCAGCAGCGATTGCAGGTGTTCCAACCTGTTGCTGCCCGTCTGTGGTTTGAACAGTGTAAACCGCTGCTTCTTTGCAGTCCATCGCTAAGTGATTCCCCTCCCCACCCACTTGCGGGACCTAATTATACAACTAGCAAATCCTGGGGAAATAAAGGGAGCAATGAGGTTGGAGAAACCAGTTCGTTTACCAACAAGGAAACTCTTTCCTAAATGTGGTGACTAGCCAAAAGTAAAATTCCCTGACTTTTCACTAGCCTGCAGAACAGGCGTTATTTTCTTACGTATTTCAGCCCAGTGGAGGCTCCAGCAATGCGTGCGTGAAGCGTGAGACACGCGGAGGGAGGAGCGTCTCGTGCTCCGCGCTCGGCTAAATAAGCGCCTGTTATGCAGGCTACATTTTCACTGACGTTCAGGTGAAATTTAGAATTTCCCAGACTTGATTAGCCTCCTAAGCAGACTTTTTTTTTACCTCTTTTACAAGTCATTTTACAAGGAATTAAATTACAAATTCAATAAATTTCCGTTTACAGGTAACAAAGACACCATACTGTACGAACTACATTGTTTTACTTATCACTCATCATAACTTGTACTTGCTACTTATTTTTACTAATGCATACATACTTGCCAAGATAATGTTAATAACACAGATTTCTACTTTAGTTAACTGGCAAATGATTGTATTTCCTCAAACCCCATCCATTTTTTTTAACAGACTCATTTGATTTAATTTGAAATAAACGTGTTTTTCTGTCTCATATTTATTTATCAAAATTCCCCTAAAATGGCTTAGGGAAGGTTTGAATTAATATATATTAATTAATTAGACCCAACTCCTCCTATTAAGAACCCTATTATAACATCACAATAAGTGAGCGAGGCTCTTTAGGAGGCTCTCGCTCGCTAGCCTCCTAAGCAGATGTCTTTGGGCTTGTCACGTGTTCCTACCCCACAAACTGTTCTCGGGCGTGTGGTGAGCCTTAACAAAAATTGTTTTCCCTCAACTTTTCCCTGACCGTGGCAGCCCTGTGATGCTACAAACACTTCAAAAGATCAATACGCACCTTTATTTTGTCTGGACAGAGATGTGTGTCAAGTTTATCTGAAACAGTCCCTGCAGGGGTTATAAGTCCATCACTGTACTGTCCATTTTCTGACACATGGCTGGCAGGTCCCTTCATTGCATTTTGCTGAATCCAATGTTTTGCATCTGTAAGATTCACTTGTGATGTTGAGTAAAAGCAGCTCCAAGCAACCATGGCAATAGGCTACAAAGGTCAAGTATCAACAGTATGATGATAATTTGTTTTCTATAATCTCAAGTTGATAGGCAACAGTACAGATTTTGAGTAAAAATGTTTAATAATGCAAACTTTAAGACCAAACCAAAATGTATGATTGTTATCCAGTCATGAAGAGAACAAAGGTCGTTGAAAGAAATGCTAAATGCATGCTTACTTCTCCATCTCCCTGGCTTAAAACAAAGGAGAGGTCATTGCAAACCTTCATGCTGTTTTTAGAGATCTAATCCTTCATCAGCAGGGCCTCTCAGCAGAACAATGGTGGAAAGGGAGGTAAAATGCCTATTACAGTTAATGACAGTATGGATTTGGAGAACTATTAAAATTGCATAGACAATTTGCTTAAGGTTGTAGTTAAATTTAGGCTGAAAAGCCTACTACTAAAAATTTGTAAAAAGGATGACAGAACAGCATCAACTGCTAGAATATGGAAGGACAAATAAAGAATGCTTGCTTGGTTGCTTGCTGTTTAATTACCTTGCATGGGCTCAGGCGCTCATAAGGTGTAATAACATGCCTCTGAAGACAGCTGATAGCCATAGTGCGCAGTTTCTCTATCAAATCAGGCCTGGCACATGGATGGTACAAGAATGCCACTCCACCATGCTGTTGAAAAACAAAATTTTCATTTTCAAGCTTCAATAGGGAAAACAAAAAAAGGTTAAGACCCAGAACAAAAAGCATCCAGTAATCTTTGTGCCCATAATTCATTGCAAACCCTACATGTCATGTATCCAAATGGCTGAGAATTGCATGCAAAATACAACCAAATCATTTAGAATACATGGCCGTCCCATGAAAATAAGGCTTGGAGGACACAGGTTCAGCTTAAAAGTTTACCAACTCACTTCACTCTCATAGTGAATACCGTATGCCACCTATCAACATTCAGATCCTATCACGATGCAGGATATAATTTGTCATATGAACCTAGTTTAAAGGTTTACCTCCCACGAGTCTCCAATAGCTCAGTGGTAGAGCATTTAAACCCTAGTAATTGATTGACTGATTTAACTTTATTTTAACGCGGTAAACTGATCAGGATACATGTATATTAAAAAAATACACTGTACTTTACAATATTTGATCTTTAAAATATTTGATGAGAAACCTACATTACTTTAAATAGTAAAATATTATCTAAACTACAAGTCTAAGAACATTACTATAAACAGGGTCAGGGTTTCAAAACCCAGCAGCAACCCTAAACCCAAACTTGGGTCAAGCACTCACCACTTTCATTCATCTTAATACTACACCTAAACATTTACCACGTCTCTTCCCTTTCACAATAAAAATTGTCTAACAGGAAGGTGACGATGAGACAAAAATACCCCGATGTTGAATCTTTGCTGGTGGGAGCTAAAACAGTATATATACCTACAGAACACTGGTATACTTGCAAGAGTACTCACCAAAACAACACTCAGCCATAATGACTTTGGAAGGTACTTATATTCTCCATACTGAGGTCTCCTTAGAAACCTCATGTCACTGCTGCAAGAAGAGTTACACTATTGTTACGCTGTTGTCAGTTTCTCTCAGAACTCCTGAATAATCATTTGGGCCTGAAAAATTAAAGATCTTGTGCCAAGTATATTTAAAATCAATAATACTGTTAGTCACAGTGAGGCAATAATTATGGTGATTTACCTCAAGTTATTATAAGTTCAGTGGTGCAAATATAAAACCATGATTATACATTTTTTCATTGTTTCACCAATGAGCCCTTAATTTGCAGGATTTCAGTCACGTGGTACAAAAATGCCATGCTGGGACGCAAACAACCCACTGGGACAAACAAAGAGGTTACATTATTTAAAATGGTAATTTTCTTTGTTTGTCTTGTCCCAGTGGGTTGTTGTGTCCCAGCATGGCGTTTATTGTACCACGTGACTTACATCCTGCAAAGGCCCATTCATTTAATTTCTTCTTAACCCATTAGCACCCGTGCCGGCCAAAACTGGCCGCACAAGACTCCCATGCTTCAAAACAATGCAACTTTCTCAATCGCACGAATATTGCCTTAACTGTCAGTTGTGAGTATGAAATGGAATGTTCTTTAAATTTGGATATCCAATAAACACAAGAAACATAGCAATTTTTACCAAATATGGCCTTTTGAGTTTAGACAAGAACGAAACTGACCGTTTTTAACGTCAAAGAGAAACGACAAAAATGCCTCTTTTTGCCTTCATGTTTTTTAAAGAAATCATCATCGAAAAACCAAACTTCAACCATCATAACAAAATTCAGTCCTTGTTCTAGCTTAGAAATGACCTTTTTTGTTCATATTCTTCTCCCGAGCATAGATACAGCCTTTTGTTCCAGTGCATTCAGGCCTTTCTGCCATTTTCAACATCTCGACCGCATTGCATGCTGGGAAATAACGAGAATTTGTGACAGTGCCCGTTCCTTCCCCCAATTCTTTCAAGTCTACAGCCACTCCAACCTACTGTCAAAAATTCCTGCTTGTAGTCATCTTCAGTGCTCACAAATTCCAAAATATGCGGCGATAGGTTGAGAAATTCATCAATAGTCCGACCGGCCAAATCCCAGTTCATCAAGTAACAAGCCAAATTTGACAACAAAGTACATCACCTTCTTCGATTCTTTGAGAAAGTGGACTCTTAGCTACCGTCACGCTTAATGATGCTCATCAGGCAGCCACTAAAGATGAAAAATGGCCGTAAACTTAGCATTTGTGACAGCGCCTGTTCCTTCCCCCAATTCTTTCTGTTGCTGCGGCATTCCCATTAAGGAATTTGTTTTTGCAATCTTAATTACATTTTTGTTTTTGCATGTACATTTTACCCTATTGTTTTCACATTCTTTGCACTCACGGAAATGTATATTCTGTTAGAGTTTTTGGCATAATCTTCCTTTGTAACTTAAGTTCATTTGTATAAGTTTTCATCATGGAATCAGGTCATTCTCGTGTTAGATTCTGTCTAGGTAACATTGTTTTTATGTCCACAATCTCTTCAGTTTTTCCGTCCATCGCGTTCAGCAAGTCATACAACGTTTGTAAGTGTCTTTTTGCTTGTCATTTCATATTTCTTCAGTTGTTATTCCGTTGTCAATTCCTTTAGTTTGTATTCTGTAATAACTTGTAGTTAATTTCTGTTTTTTAGCAATCATGACTTCATCCGTAAGCAATGTGACTGAGAATAAAGCTATCGCGTGTTGTAGCTTTGACTTGTTTGGCCACAATACTTTCACATATAAACTAAGTCTACAGCCACTCCAACCTACAGCCGAAAATTCCTGCTTGTGGTCATCTTCAGTGCTCACAAATTCCAAAATATGCAGCAATAGGTCGACAAATTCATCAATAGTCAAGTCCCAAAGGTACTAAGTGTCCGCCCAACCAAATTCCTAGTTCGTCAAGTAACAAGCCAAATTTGACAACAAAGTACATCACCTTACTTGATTCTTTGAGAAAGTGGGCTCTTAGCTACCATCACGCTTAATGATGCTCATCAGGCAGCCACTAAAGATGAAAAATGGCTGTAAACTTAGCAAAAATCGCAAGCAAACCAAACTTGGGCCATTGCTGTAGTGCCACGGTTGAAAAATAGCTACGTCAAAGTGATGTTTTCAGAAACCTTGAGCCTCCAGTGCCTTAGGACAGCATCACTTTTCCATGGTAGTTAAAATAAAGAGTTGTGAAATGCTATGGATCGTTTATAGGTGGAAAATCACTCCAAAAACGTAAAAACAGCTGGTAGTCAATGGGTTAAGCAAGAAATTTTTGTCTTAAGATAATTATATAAAAAGTAGCCAAATATGCCAGTGACAGAGGAAATACCACATATTCATTCTGTTTACAATGTTACGTCACTATCCAAAGTCAGATGTCATGGTTTGCGGTGCACCATTAGGGTAATGAATAATATACTCAGAAATCAGCTCACCTTTCATCTCCTTGGTGGCAGTGCACAGGATCTCGCACACAAATGAATGGCTACAAAAAATAAATCCCAAGAGTACAATGATACAAATCCTGAAGTGTCTATATCTTACTGATGTACCTGCAGAGACATGCTAACCCAGGGATAAAACAACTAACTGAAGTCAATTGCATCTTTTATTTCAGTGTGGACTGTTGAAGAAATGTACTTCGACTGCCTCTTATTGTCTATAATTATTTACATAAAACTGATAATATGGGTTAACCACAATTTGCATGTAATTATCTGCAATTCTCTATTATCCATCTCAATTACTTACTGCATCATATCTGTAACACATTGATTTGGTGACATTTTCGTCCATAGCCTGGAACAAATTGCAAATACAAAGATTATCCACTGAAATTCCTCTAGTTTAAAGTTAATATTTTAATCACTGCAGGAACCCCCATAGAACTAATGCCCCAATAGCCCTATTTCAAAAGCACACACAGGTCTTAAATATTTAGCATTTTATGAGAACAACAGTAAGATACTACAGATACTAGATGACCACATCAAGGTCTTAAAGATTCTAGCACTTAATGAGAATGACAGTAAGATACCACAAATACTGTGCAAATAGCCTGAGCACAAGAAAAAGGCAAACAATGAAACAGTTCGAAGTTCTGCAGTCGAAGCATTTTCTGAAATGTGGATGAAAATCAAAATAGAAGTTTCTATGTGTACTTAATTCTTAATGCGGTGTAACGCTACATGACAAAACTAGTGTCGATCCCTCTGTAATTAGAGTTTCATACTATGGCTACACATACACTATCATTCTACTTGCACAAAATTACAGTTTGCGATTACTGGTACTAAGATACACGTGGTTGATAAGAAAAATAAAATGTACTTAGCGAATGGAGTCAGAACATTCTAAATGAATTCTAATGAGCAATTACACCTTTATCGTCACGTTTTCATGACTGAACACGAAATTTTCAAAGGCAAATTTCCCGCGAGAGACATCTGCATGCTTCCTATTGTTTTGTAAACCATAGAATTGAATGGGTTGAGGTTATAGTTTGCGGCACATGTGCCTAGCTGTTAAACCCTCCCTTTAAAACTAAGTGAGGCAACAACAAGTGCAGCACACTAAAGCTTCAACTTGGAGGGCACATAATTTAATCTTACCTCTGATGTCTGAGGATAACCACTGCAATTCCAAGTAACATTTTTGACATCATCGTAAGTCAGCTCAGGCAACTTATCCTAACAAAAAAAAGGTTCAAAATTTCCTCACTTCAGAATGTTTCTTTGCCAAGAATATCACCCATCCATAACTAAACACAAAATGACTGGGTTTTTTTTTACTTTTGTTCAGCAGTATTTTGTTTACCACCGACTAAATTTGCATGAAATAAACATATTTTGTCCATCCTAGATTGATTTTTGATTCTTTCAACAAAAAAATAAACTTGTTACATGTATTTGCCTGCCTAGGTCAGTCTGTATTGGTTAAAACTGTGCCCTTGGTCTCGAGTATGACCCTTGACCTGTGGTCTCAGGCCATACTCAAGACCCCTGGCACAGTTCTTTCCAATACATACCCCCACCCTGCAAATAACATAATTATATTTATTAAGCTGCAATTATAAAACTGACAAAATGACAATTACCAATATTTTATTATTAATTAGATGCATTATAATGGGGCACAAAAGTTCACCCAGGAGACCTATTACTCAGGATACTGTAAGTATACCAAGTTATAAAATGTGTCAGATTTCAGTCTTTTTTTTCCTGTGCAGCAAAATGCACAATACAATTACGTTCCGATGTTTGGATTGGACAATGCACAATAGCAAGCATGTGGCGGTGTGTTCATTGGTTAAAGCAAACCACATAGTCCAAAGGTCGAAATGCTAACATCATGCGACGGTTGTTTTCAAGTTATGCAAATTCATCGTGTTTGAGTTGTGAAGCTAGATATTTTAAAACAGCAGTCTGTCCCCATGAAAAGGTTTGCTGAGTGTTAAGAAAAAGTTGGAAGCCTCACAAGTGTCGTGAGGCGAGGATGATGGTCTTACTCTGCTTGTGGACTCTAAGATGACTTATGAGACCAATTTTGGCCTTGAATGTTCTTTGGCACTGAGGACAGGTGGTTCCAGATGGCGACGGGAGATCATTTCTAGCTTCTTGTTGTCTATCCTTTCTCAAACATCTCTTCTCCTCTAATTCTGCACAGCTACTTGTTTCAAAGAACACTGCCCCTTCATGTGTGGTTGCACGCCAAACATCTCTATTCTTTGCATCAGTTTCCCAGGTTCTGATATCAATGTTGCACTTCTTCAAATTGGCTTTCAGAGTGTCTTTGTACCTCTTTTTCTGACCACCCCTCTTCCTCCATCCTTCTTTAAAGTGTGAGTAGAAGACCTGTTTTGGAAGTCGCTCTTCTGACATTCGGACAACATGGCCACTTCACCTGAGTTGACTCTGGATGATAAGAGCTTCTATGCTGGATACATTTGCGTCCTTAAGTATGCTGACATTGGTTCGTCTGTCATCCCAGCTTATCTTTAAAATGCTCCGTAGGCAGCGCTGATGAAACTTTTCTAGTGTTTTCAGATGTCTTCGGTATGTTGTCCATGTTTGCGAGGCATACAGGAGGGTTAGAAGTACTACTGCTTTGTACACAAGAATTTTTGTGTCAGTACGAATGTCATGGGCTAGAAACACTCTCCTCTTAAGACGTCCAAAGGCTGTCCCAGCACATTTCAGACGATGCTGGATCTCATCATCCAGGTCAACACTGGAGGAAAGGTGACTTCCAAGATATGGGAAGTGATCAACATTTTCCAGGACTGTTTCACCAAGTACAATTGATGGCTGTGAAAGGTTTGCCGCAGCTGGTGGAGGTTGGTAAATAACTTGTGTCTTCTTGGTGTTAACAGAAAGCCCAAGCTTCATATATGCAAGATTGAAGGCAGTCAGGATCTGTTGCAAGTGGTTCTCGGACAGAGCTGCAACACAGTTATCATCTGCATACTGGAACTCAGTAAGGGAACCAGCAGATGTCTTCCTTGCTCATTTAAGACGAGCCAAGTTGAAGATTCCACCATCTGTCCTGTACACAATTTCAATACCTTGAGGCAGGTCATCTTTGATGATGTGGGTACTTGCTGAAATGAATATAGAGAACAACGTCGGAGCAATCACACACCCCTGCTTCACGCCAGATTTGACTTGAAATGGATTGCTTTGTTCATTGCCGATCTTGACTGTGGTGCGCATGTCATCATGGAGTAGTCTTAGGACACGGATGTACTTTGCTGGGCATCCATATTTGGACAGAATATCCCAAAGGAGTTCTCTGGACACTGAATCAAATGTCTTGGTGAGGTCAATGAAGGCCATATACAAAGGCTGGTGTTGTTCACGACATTTCTCCTGCAACTGACGAAGTGTAAAATATTACTATCATGTCAGTTGTTCCACAGGTTGGTCTAAAACCAGATTGAGTCTCTGGAAGAATCTTCTCAGCTAAAGGTCGAAGACGATTATTCATGATACGAGCAAGAACCTTTCCTGCTGTTGAAAGCAAAGACATGCTACAATAGTGTCCACATTCTGACCTATCTCCCTTTCTCTTGTAGATGGTGACAATGGTCGAATCTCTAAGATCTGCAGGTAACTCTTCAGTTTTCCAGATGTTCACAAGGAATTGATGTAGCTGGGCCTGAAGCTTATCACCACCATATTTGAAGATCTCTGCAGGTATACCATCAGGTCCAGCTGCCTTGTTGTTTTTCATGGCTTTGATGGCTTCTTCAAGCTCCTCAATTGTTTGTTCTTTGGAAAGAGAGTTGTCAACAGGCTGCTTCGGTATACAGTTGATAGCATCGGGGTCAAAAGTAACAGTCTGGTTCAGGAGATCATTAAAGTGCTCCCTCCATCTAGACTTGATGTCTTCATTACTGTTTAGAATACATGTAGCTGAGCCATGTTTACTCTTGAGAGGGGCTTGACCATGAGTGGATGGACCATAAATGGCATTAGCTGCAGAGAAGAAGCCACGTGTATCGTTTCTATCAGCTAATTGTTGGATTTCTTGCGTCTTTTCCTTCCACCATTTGTTCTTCAAATCACGTGTGGTCTTCTGCACTACTGCTTTGCATACACGATATTGTTCCCTCTTTGAGGTTGATTGCTGGTCATTTTGCAAGGTGACAAATGCTTTTGTCTTCTCATCAATGAGCTGGTTAAGTTGCTCATTGTTGTCATCAAACCAGTCCTGGTGCCTTTTCTTCTTCAGTCCAAGTGTCTCTTCACAGGTGGTTGTGACAGCAAGCTTCATTTGATCCCAGTGCTCTTTTATTGATGGTGGGATTGGGTTAGGTAGCTTTGCCTCAAGATTTTGCTGAAACATCTTAGTGAGGAACTTGTCTTCGAAAGGAGCAAGGTGGTATTTCTTGGTAGTGTTCTGATTCTGATGCTTCTGTTTTGGTCGGAGCTTTAGTCTCATGACAGCTGATATAAGCCGATGATCTGTCCAGCCCTCATCTGCACCAGTAACAGCTCTTGTTTTTAACACATTCTGTTGATCACGAGATCTTACTATAATATAATCAATAAGACGCCGGTGCTTGGATCTTGGGTGCTGCCAGGAAGTTTTGTATCTGTTCTTCTGTCTGAATAGAGTGTTTGTAATCACTAGATTGTGTTCAGCGCATTTGGTGAGGAGAAGTGTTCCATTCTCATTGACTTTGCCAACTCCTTCTTTGCCAATTGTTCCACTCCAAAGTAGGTGGTCTTTCCCCACTCGGGCATTGAAGTCTCCAAGTAGAATTATCTTGTCCTCCTTTGGAACTGAGTAAAGTAAGCTGTCCAACTGGGCGTAAAAAGTCTCCTTTACTTTATCATCAGAGTCTAATGTTAGTGCATAAGCACTGATGATGGTAGCATGCTGGTTCTTAACAAGTTGGATGCACAGAGTCATCAGACGTTCATTGAATCCCACTGGTTGTTCTGTCAATTTGGGAAGAAGACTATTTCTTATAGCAAAGCCTACACCATGAATCCTTGACTGTTCAGGATCCAGCCCTTTCCAGAAGAATGTGTATTGACCTTGGTGTTCTTTCAATTGGCCCTCCCCAGCTCTACGGGTTTCACTAAGAGCAACAATGTCAAAGTTCATGGGCACAAGTGTAGTGCTTATTGGCTAATCGATATTACAAGTCGAATTCGAATGCTGTGACAGAAAAATTACAGATTCGCTAAAGTTGTTTTCGTAATGTCATACCTTCCATTAAAACATGACCGCAAGTGAACACTCAAGGCTAAATAATCCACTTCGGCCTCCGGAACAAATCGTCCTGCACATATCTTTGTAAAGTTGTGAAGCTAGATTTTAACACAGTACAGACTGTCTGTGTGAAAAGGTTTGCCGAATTTAAGACAAGGTTGGAAGCCTTGCACGTGCTGTGAGTATTGACTCGAATTAGAACGTTGTGACAGTTTTATATTTAGAAAATCGCAAAGTTGTTTTGATGTAATTTGATACGATTTATACCACAACTGAATTGCTGTGACAGTTCTATATTTAGAGACAAGTTTGCGAATTTTTGGTTTTCATGTGACGTCAGAAAAAAAACTAAAATTAACCTTTAGATTTTTTACCTTCATCAGGTAAATGACATTTTAAGGCAAGTAACACGCTTTGTTTTGAAAATAGAGCTGTTTGAATTTAGAGTTCTTTTTACAATGCGTTACAACTGGATTGCTTCTGAGAAACATGTCATATACATGGAAACGATTCGCCTTCTGTTTTCAAGTTTTGAATAATCCAATATATTTAATAAGAGAAGTGTCTATGCGAATGTTTTCAAGCTTTGCAGAGAGAAAAAACTCCAGATATTGCCCCTTAATTTAGAAGTAAACAACAACAGCTGACAACGAATATGGATGGCAACTCTCAAAACAGTTTAACGAGCTGTGCTTGTACGTGAACAAAAAGGCCTTATGTGAAGCCAAAAGCAAACCACTAGCCAGATAGTTTCAAGAATCAGAAAGCGTGCGTCCGGCTTCTGCAGCACAAAAGTATCCCGAGTTAATGCTCATAGAGCATCCTGTGTTGGTAACACCTTGAAATGCTTTTTATGATGTGATAATTTGCCAATAGCTTTTAGGTTGCTCTAACACAAAGCAAACCCGAAGTAGCTCCCTAATATGGAACTAATTCAGGTCTGCTTTGCATAAAAACCTGTCCACTAAATCTTAAAGTTGTGCTCAGATAGACACTTTCAAATAAAATACCCAGTATATCTAATGTGTATTATTTAAAACAGTCTCTCCAAAAGCACAAATTGAAGGGGGTTAACCCAGTCATTTGTCAATGATAATAGGGTTAAGACTAACAGTTTTAGGTGAAAAGTGGTCACTCTGTAGCCGAGTTCCTTGCTGTCTATGTGCTATTCCTATTCCTATGTCCTTAGATGCTTACACTGTACCATTTAAAGAAATCAAAGCGGGAATGTTTAGATGGAAACATTGTCAGCACTGAAAAGATAACATACAAAATGAACCAGCCCAAAAACAACAGTAAAAGTGTACACTTCACTTAAGGGTTCCAAAGTTGATTCATGATAGCATAGTCCACTCTACTGCATTACCAGCTCTTTGAACCATAAAATATGACTAATGAGTACACTCAGATGTTACCATTTTTGAGTGATCCTTAGAACAACTCCAGTTCATAACATCTTGCATGTAGTGAGAAACTGGCACTTTTTCATGATCATTCTGTGAAATAAATCAAATGTTGAAAATTATGACCCAATGAAAGCTTTAATTCGTAATTGCATCAACCTTGAATGGGCAATAGATTTTTTAAAATATCATATGCAGGATTGGATACTTCTAATTAAAGCGCTTACTTATTGGAAAAAGAGTGAAACTGACAATCAAATTTGCCTCAAGAGACCAAATTTCTCTAAATTCACTCTACTTCAACATGTCAGAAATGTAGTGCTACCCAAACTTCCTGACTTGAAAGGCTGGATTTGGCAAATTATTACATGACTTTTGATTAAATCTGAACCAACTGAAGTGAGGGATGAATGAATCCATTTTTTTTTCTCCAAAACAATGCAGGACCTCCCTGGAAAACACTTCGGTGAGTGGAGCTTCCTGGGTAAATCTTGTGATTATTTATTTATTTATTTATTTATTTATTTATTTATTTATTTATTTATTTATTTATTTATTTATTTATTTATTTATTAACAAAGAAATCAGCCATGCATCAGATCATCTTTTACTTCAGTTTCTTGAGTTTTTGGCAAAAGTCATAAAAATTAGTTGAATTAAAAAAAATACATTTTTTCAAGTGATGACCAGTCTGTATTGTAAACCAGAGTGAATTTAGCTCCAAATTTGAACTCTTTGCCCAAACTGTCGCTCATGCCCTTTTCCTACTGAGCCACCCAATCCTCCTAATTTCAAGTTATAACTTAAAGCATTGATACCTGCAAGTAAGAAAGGGATGGAGGTATTAGTCAGAAATGATACTCATAACTATTAGTAAGGTAAGGGAGGTGAGAGCACAGATCAGTCTTACTTTCATCACACAGTACTTCAGCATTTGATCCCTGATTAGTTACATGCATGATATTTCATCAGAAACATCCTAATTTCATATTTTTGGCTTTCCAGTTTTTAACATTATGTAGCACACTGCTGTATGATGACTATGATCAGATCAAATAAAGATGTTTGTAAAGTGTAGTTGACCTTATTATACATGCCATTTAATGAAGCTAGAGTGTTGTGAGTTAATCACTAATAATACACACACAAAAAAAACAGGGCAGAATGGAAGGCTCCCTATGGTAAAGGTGATTTGGCTATAGTCCAAGAGTGTTAATTAACCATTTGCACAAAAAAACAGTCAGAATGGAACACTCCCTATGATACAGTTTCTCCCATAAACGAGATTGAAAAGTACAATGTATGTAAAAATGGACCGGGACAAGCATGGTTTGGCCAGTGGCAGAGGAATTTTCCAGTCATTTCAGTTGGAATGGAAAATCAGGAATACGTCTGAGGATTTTCATCTTTTTCTGAAATGTTCTGGTGGAATGAGCTGTACCATTTGAATTTCCATATGCACATGCACATTAAATTTGTTCCAGGATTATACAGTGCTAGTTTAAACACTAACTCAAGTACAGCCTAGTCCCTAGGCATTCCCTCTTTCCACCCTTGTCTGTGCGAAGTCTGGGAAGGAGTGGGCGAGAGACCGCCTAGCAAATATTGCCAAAATACCCCTGATTTTAGTGCAAATAAAACCCTGGTTGGAATTTACTAGTTTCCACACCGTATCGCGTGAAATCTTACCACCGATGCGACAAATCCGTACAATGGAAGTGTCCACAAATGATGATAAGTCCTAACTTTGTGGAATAACCTTTTCAGTCTGTTATTTTGCATTGCTTTTCTGTTTAAAGTTCTGTCGTGTTCATATTAAAGTTACATGTACTTCACCGCACATTTTTATCATGAGCATATCTTTTGTAGATTCATATGAGTGTGATGTGGACACCCATCCTTTGCGAAGCAACCTCAAAAGTACATTATGCCATTATTGTAACATATGATCTCGTGCATATTTCAGTGTTGATTATGGTGGATATGGAAGTATTTGCTAGGCATTCTCGGCATGTCTCTTTCGGTGACATTCACCACTGACAGTTGGGTTTGACTGAGCCGAGAACACCTAGGGACTAGGCCGATTCAAGTACAAATAGAGACAGTTTCCCACTGTTCAACAACAGAGACTTGTGGAAACCTCACTTAGTTGCAATCGTGCTTAAAGAGGCACTGTCACATAATTTGGATAAACCCAAAGATTGCGCAGTTTCCTGTGAAGTATTTAATATGTGCACTAAAACTATTTGCGATTGTCTATGGCCACCGCTGATGAGGATGAAATGGATTGCAACTTGAAAAAGTCTGGTTAAGGGCTTCAAATTTTGTCATATTGTGTCTTGGAAAGATCACCATAAAATAATACCTGAGCTTCCTTACCATCTAAGAAATGATTTGAAATCTACCTCTTCGCGTTAATAGGGCTATTGAAAAAGTACTTCTAACAAGAATTGCCGTGGCAGTACGCCTTTGACTTAAATTTTGACGTTCCCATTTGTTAAGCTAATCATTTCTAATCGAATGAACTCAAGCGAGGCAATATCGTGCCACAATGTTTACGGGGTTTTTAGTTTTAAACACTGCACTTAACGACTAGAATCATTGAATCTTACTAATTAAAACGGTGCTTCGCTTCGTTTCGTTTCAAAAGTCGGTTTTCAGCCTTCATAGTAAAAGCTTATTTGTGCTTTCAAAAGAGGACAAAAAATGCTCATGTGCCAAGCTTGCATTCAAGTGTGCGATGCTACGTGTATGAGCAAACAAAATGGATATCGCTTCTCAACCTTGTAGGGCTAAATTTCTGGCATATCCTTTGAAAATTGCTAACTACTAAATAGTCTGAACCTTTTTCTCATTTTGACAAGGAAAGATTTGGTATATTTACACAAAATCCTTTATAATTAAATTTTCATGACCTCACCTTCTCTTCATGATCAGCTAAAGTATATAAAACACCGCTGGTAGTTCTTGTTGTTAAGCCGTCCGAAGGCATCGCAGAACTTTTGTAACTGCTTTTCGTTGATATTTCTAGTTCTTCGGACAGTTTTCTTTTCGGTAGATAGTCAAAATTCAGCAAAATTATTAAAACTATGACAAAAGCTCCTACAAAAACATACACACCACACTTCCACGAAGCCATGTTTGCGAAAGCGCCAATACCCCCACCCCCACAGTAATATTGGACCTTTCCGTCACTACGTCATTTTTCTCACAGACAGACGTCCGACAAAAGTAAAGATGGCCACCTCCAGTGTCTTGTCGAAATGGAAGCGAAAATGTTTATTTGAAACAAATGTTTCGGGAAGCTTCTCCTATAGTTACAATGCACGTACAGTGCTGAAAAAGTTCTTATACCCTGTGGTCTGTCTTAGTCGTCATTATGCATTAAAGGTGTCGTTCCCTTGGTCTCAAAATACTACAGGTAAGCAAGTTATAGTTGGGGTGATTCCCTTGAAACTGAAATTGATGAATTATTGGTTTTAAAAATTACCACCGCGCAATATTTAGAAACACTAAATAAAAGAAGCAAGTTGACACACTTGTGAGAGGCATCAAACTCATGATGATGAAAAAAGGGAGGTTTTGAAAATTTGAATTATATTGGTTCCAAGATGCCCAATTTGCCTCGGCAAAAGAACCGCAGGTTCAAGCTAAGGTAATACAAAAAAGAATAAAAAATGACCGTGTCAAAAGGGACAAAAACTGCACACAATATATCAGAAAGATAACAAATGATAATGCTTAAAACACTCGTGAAGCAGGGGAAGCATTTTTTCCCCTTTTCCGATGGAAAGTAAAAACAAAAACAGAAATTATTGAGTAAAAACGGGAGGCGCAGAAACGATCATTAAAAACGGGAGGTTTCTGGCCAAAATTGGGTGTGGGCCCAATCAGCCCTTCCAGTTCTGAGGATAAATAAAGTTGTATGTATGTATCCTTGGGAGGATTGGAATCTCTGGAAAGGTACTTCGTTACTGTCTACAATGTAACTGCCAAAAGTGCTATCTCTGGGAGCTCTCCATTGGGAACAGAAATTCAGAGATGCCAACCTCTTGGGAAATCTGAAATTGCCAGATTTTTTACTTTTGCACCAACCCCTACTTAGGTACTTCTCTCCCACCCATGGTCTGCTCCCTAAGGGCTTTGACAGAACACTGATCCTCTGTCTACTGATTCCCCACTGATCCCCTACTGATCCCCTTTAAAATTCACTAGAAAAAGTAAAACAAAATAAAAAATGATTTGAGGCTGACAGGGTTTTCCTTTTTGGCCGGCGACCGGCAATTTTCGCCGCCTGTGAATAGCTCAATCGCCAGCAGCTGTGTGCCAAAGAATTGCTGTTGTTCAGTAACAATTTTTGCTTCCACACTCATAATCTCCGCCTGCTTTGCTCAAGTCGACTGCAACTCCATTTGAAAAGGAAAACCCTGGGCTGAATCAAGTTCAAGGATAAATTCTGGCTTACCTTAGGGTTCAAAGATGGCGGAAACTTGGTCTGGTGGAGGACCTACTTTCTGACTTGTTTGACAGTCATTACAAGTACCTCAGTTCTGTGATAAACGAGCGCACAATAAATTGAAGCATCATCAAGTATGTTCCCTGTGTCTGCAAAAAGCCACGACAACGGCAACAATGAAGACAAAGAAACGAAAACAGTTCGACGATAAACATATACAGAGCAACACTGTAACCGGATGTTGGTTGGAGCTAGTGCTGATTGGGGTTATTTTTACAGAACGTCACTTTCGGTCTGTTATGTCGCTCTCTTGACACCTGTGTTTATCTTCGAACCATTTTCGTTTCTTTCTGTAGTTATTAAGTTACACCTCAGATTGCTTTTATCTGGGAAATACGACCATCAGTATGGGGAGATTGACAAGGAGATTTGCTCTGTACCCAGGAGACTGGATAATCCGGGAGAGTTGCCACAGATTCAAGCTAATTGGTAAAGTTACAAGGATAAAGCAGAACTTCAGTTAACATGAAACACGATGCACCAAGCACAAGAGACAAATAGCAACAATGAAATACATTTCAACTCACTCTTGTTCAATTGACAGCGCGGCATTGCAGTTCTTTGTTATTGTCTTCTTCTCCTACAACTCCACTGGCTAACTTTGGTTGATTTGGCTAAGTGGTTGAGTGACTTGTCTCTATAGTTTGCATCAGTATGTCTCCCTGTTGGTGTTTATTTTCAACAGATGTTTATCCCAAAGATCCCCTTCTCCATCGCTTGTGTGGATCTGTGTTGCTCTACAGAAGATTAAAGCTGGTTCCTGAGTAAGTATGTAGTTGTAAAAAGATTTTGTGAACTGAATGTCTTAGTCTGTATATAAATAATATTACCAGGTATGTATTTTTTAGGCAAGCAACTTAACTTCAAGTTATCTCTCGCTCTATGTTGGCATTTACACATTAAGGCAGTTCCACTTGGTCAAGGCATACAAAAAATAATACACACTAGTTGAAAAGCTGCATCTGACTATGTAGCTGTAACCAATTTAGATGGGGAAAAGCTAGTTAAACCGCCTAGCATCTGCATCCAATGTTGTGGTAGTTACAGTCTTTCCCGTGAAACCGTGAACACTAGAAAAAATTTCTGGAATGTTTATTGTTTTGCGACCAATCAGATGCGAGATGAAACCGCAAAAGATAACAGCCAAACCGCAACGGCCTGAAAGTTTTGGATTGGTCATGACTTCACACAAAACAAAGTGCTGTCTGTTTTCTTCCATGACAAATTTTCAATTTTATGTTTCTTTTTGTTTGTTTTATTTGAGTGGTCAGTTGGATCCAAAGGAATTCCTTAAAACTGTGAAGGTAAGCTCAGTTTACCAGCTGTTTCAGCTGTGATATCTATGTGACCTTACAATCAAATCATTTTTGCTTAAGTTATTCAGAAAGTGAAGGAAATACATGGGTAGACGTGTTGCAGCTCCTAAAGCTCTAAATTTCAGTGGTGGGGATAGTATTGCAGCCCTATTGTTTTAAGGCTAGGGTCCATTGTTAGTGTTGTTTGTTCTTTTGTTCACCTGAAGGGTGGTCTCCAATCAGGTGAGACCTTGTATGGGTTGCAAGTTGACCCAAATAAATATTGAATTTGCATGCATACACCCCCAGGGAAGCTGACATTCAGAGGACTGGAAAGAAATTAATAATTTTGGTTATAAACATACATGAGAATTTTCTGTACATGAGAATTGCCCTGTACACTGTTAGAGATGAACTGTCCAATATGGGGATTGATGCCTATGTTGTAGGTCAAAATGAAATTCCTTTGTCTTCTAACCCTAATTATTCATGAATCATGAATGAGGAGGGTTAGAAGACAAAGGAACTTCATTTTAACCTAGGTTACAATCAGTTTGACCTACAACATCTATGCAACTTAGGTCACGTTCCTTTTAGGAAATCCTTTTTCAGATTTAGACAATCCAGATTGTTCAGATTTTTCTGCTAGCTGGAACAAAAATCTGAAAAAAAAAGATCCATCCACACTGAGTGGAAGGCCTGGAAACTTGTTTTTGTTGATGGCAGGTTTTCTGAGAATGCCGCTCGCTTTGCTCTCCTTGCTGGAGGAACTCAAAGGGAACGAAAAGCTGAAACCAGTTTCAGTTACCAATCCAAACGATCCACGTTCGGAGGTGGATTGTTTAGATTGCAATCTAAGATTGGTTTCGCCATAAATGGAACGGGAAGTCTAATTTTCGATTGCAAAATCCAGATTTTGATTGGTTAAAAGGAATGCTACCACAGACGAACTCCTTGACTCTGTACTATTGTAATGGTAACCATATTGTTTCAAGTACCGGTAGCTTCATTCCAGTTTTATTTTAGGATTGTGTCTTTATTGTGAGTGGTTTGCTCTCTCAAATGGATCCTGACAAGACATTAAGAGATCTCTTAGGTAATCAGGTTTTAATAGCTTTAATTTGTTAACTCTGGCCAGCACCAGCGATGTTATCATAAGTCGAAGCTTAAACATAAGCAGAAAGATCAACCCATTCTTTGTGCTAGTACTGTCATTTTTCATTGTTTTTCTATACTGGCTCTTATACTTTGACTTATGGGTATCCTTGTACTTGTGTCACCAGTGGAATTCAGCCCTAATTATATTTGTAGCTTGACTAATCATGCTCAAAACAAGTTGAACACCTCACTTTATGTTTTTAATTTTATGACATTGTTGTGATAGAAAAAACCAGAAGCAAGGACAATTCACAATAAAATAAATTCTAGAAAGACCAGTTGTTAGAAGACATATTGGTAATAAGTGTCTCCTGTCAAAACTCTGTTTTACCAGTCTCGTCCATCCATGAACTCGATTTTTAAATATCTGGCAACATATAGCCTTTGCAGTCTTCATGTCCATTGCAAAATGAGCTTCAGACTATAATGTTAGGAGGATTTATATTTCTTTATTTAATCCTCCTTTTTATTTTAATCCAGGCTCTAGATTAGACAAAGTTTTCAAAGAAGCATTTGCAACTATATCTGACAACAATCTAAACTTGCACCTGGTAAGTGTTCCCAGTAATACTTTTCTTGCCTCAATTAATGTGGCTTTAAGGTCAGGTTTTAGAATATTTTGTTTAAAAGGAACATAAAAAAATAATTGGATTTTAATCTTATCCATATCCAGTATTATGTATTTCACGACTGAATAATCTAAGAGTGTAACTAGTACAGTGTAACCCGTTTAATATGGACACTAAGGGCACATGCCCAAGTGTCCGCATTATCCAGGTGTCCATATTAAGCACAAGGTAAATCTAAGAGAAACTATATGGCCTTTTTGGCTGTCAGGACAAAGAAGACTTTCCATTATAAGTAGGTGTCCGTATTAAGCGTGTGTTGGGTTCCACTGTATGAGGATGTTCATCCAGCAAAAGTGTCTGGATAGGTGGAACCCATCTGTAAAAACTCTACACTTAAATTTAAAGGAGCATGGTCACAGTCTTTGGTTTTTGGAATGTTTAGCCTTAAATTTTCAAAAGGGTCATTCATAATCCGTTTCAATCTTCTCCATCCTTCACCATTCTCGCCATATTTGCATTTATTACAAATTGTTCTTTCACTGTTTCCCATCATTTAAAATTATTTTTTTTGTCTCGATCTCTCTTGACAATGCAAAGCAACCATCGTGTTAGTAAGAAAAATTAATATCCTTTCCTCTCCCAACAAAGGTTTTCTTGGCCTGGACCCCACCCCTCTGGAAATTCCAATTTAAACTCATACTTTCCCTTGGAATCTTTGACTTGTCAGACTACCCTTTCCAGGGGCACCCAACAAGCCAAATCAACCAAAAGCTGTAGAAAGGCATTTTTAAGTGCCTTATGGTGTTTGAAGTCTGTTTAAAGTGATGTTTTCGTTAGCTAGAATGATTTCATCTGTACGGATTCCCTAGCTGAAATTTTAATTGCCCAAAAATGTTAGCCGGGAACAAAATCTTCCTTTGAGAAAATGCAAGCTGAAATGTCAGCTTTCCACAAACTTTCTAGGGAACAAATTTCTTTCCGAAAATGCTAGCTGACATTTTTGACTGCCAAAAACAGCAATTATGACCTTTCCGAAAACCTCAGGGGCTATGATTTCCCCATTGCAAATCTTTTAGGCCATGTTTTAGTTACGAAAATCCAAGTGGACTCTTAAATCGATGCCGAAAGCAAAAGGTGAACTACCCTCTACCGAACAGATATCAAGTAAGACCGAAACTTGTCATTGGGTGCCCCTGCCTTTCTATTGCCACCTTTTTGTTAAAAGAGTGCTCAGGAACTCTGTTACTAATAATTTTGATTTGGTTTTAGGAGGT
>JAEMWC010000107.1:1345000-1370000 GCA_016490735.1 Pachyseris speciosa | reverse complement strand
TTTCACTGGGTGGTCATGAATATTTCTGTAACGGTACTCTGCTATGTCTCATTTGTGCCCACCTTTTTTTTCCAGGAATTACTCTACCGCAAGACATAGTGGAGCATTTGGTCCAAAAATTCCAAATCGGCGTCAAGTTTGTAACCAACGAAAAGTGAGTACCATAAAAGGTAGCAAATCTCATGAGAGTAAGAACATGATCTCTTGCTAACTATTGGGCCGGGATCACGAAAGACGTGTAGATATTTGATTTAGAATTGATTCAAACGGGAGTTGCGTATAATATTATTAGGTCGGTAACTTAACGTAAAACCCTGACATATTTTTCTGTGCTAGTGGAAGTTCTAGTGGATACAATGCAAACTTTTAGTGTGACGATTTCCCAGCTACTAAGATCGTTCAGTTGGTAAATGCTTTGTATCGGTAACGCAAATTCATGGGCTCGAATCCCTTCGATGCTCCAACTGTGGCGATGGTCTTTCGGGGTTTATACCGATACTACCTGCCCTTCCTGTTGCCTCAAGCTATAGCGGGCTTCTCAGTTGAAATAACACTGGGTACTCTTTCTTGTGTAGGTTTTACGTTACAAGAAGTGACGGTGGTTTAGTACAAGGCTCCGTGAACACAGTCCGATCTCATCACTTCTGGACTTTCGAGTCTCTGTTAAACAGAGAGAAACTGATTTTAGGGCAGTATCCGCTGTCATGGGCAGTGGCGGACATGGATCTCTGGGTGCATTACAGGTTACCCCAGTACAGAAACCTTTCTTCTTTCTTCAAGAACTTATGACCTACTCTTGCTACTGAAGATGCCACTGAGCTGCAATTATTTCACTCCCCTCAAATCGTCGGTTCTTTTATACTGCCACTATCTATTAATTTTGGGGCTCTCCATTACCGGTTCCGGTTTTTACCTGAGGAGAAGCCTAGGCTTGATTTCCGCCGCTCACTCGGGTCCGGGAGGAAAGCCCGGACCCGAGTGAGCGGCGGAAATCGAGCCTATGAGAAGCCAGTTTCGATTGTGGAGATCAAAGATCATTGGCACGCAGGTAAAAAAAAAAAAAAAAACAAAGAACGCAGGGAAGGAGGAGGGGGCGGAAATCAAGATGCTCTTAGCCTGCCTAGCAAGCGTTTCCATCGGGTTTCCTACGTTTCTTTTACCCCTGAATACTGGGATTCCTCTTTTTGCTTTCATCCGCCGACCGGTTAGCTCAGGTTGTAGAGCACCGGACTACCGTGCGGGAGGTCGAGGGTTCGAACCCCGGCCGGACCAACACTTAGGGTCTTCAAATAATTGAGGAGAAAGTGCTGCCTTTGTAATGACATCTGTAAATGGTTAGTCTTTCTAGTCTTCTCAGACAAGGATGATAAACCGTCTGACAACTCTTCATAACTGATTCTGTGGGACGTAAAAGAACCCACACACCGTTCGAAAAGAGTAGGGGACGTAGTTCCCGGTGTGGTGGTCTATCTCTCGTCTGATGGTTGGGTTGGTAAATGCTCGGAGATATTAGCTGCTTAAGCTACTTTAAAATCGAGGGTAAATAACGTATATGTATTTATCATATGACCCGTACGGCCCCGCGCGCGCTTTCACTGTGAAACTATTGAGAAAATCCGCGTATGAGGGCCGTGCGCCTTAGCGCGAGCAGGGCCGGAAAAAGCCGTACGGCCCTGCTAGGAAAACTTAGGGCGCGAGCGATACGAATTTAGAGGATTTCGTCTCGTTTAACTATGTAAATTGATTTTACAACCAGAAAACAAATACAAACAACATATTAGAACAATTTTCTGTGCAAATTTGTCGATTTTTGTAACAAACTTCATCTTCTACGCGCTCATGAACAGTCTAAAAAGGCCATATGATAAAACACTTATTGACTGAGTTAGGTCGGGCCGGACGGGAAAATATTTGGCTCTCGGTCATGGCGCACGGACCTCGCTGCGCTCGGTCCGTACGCCATGACCTCGAGCCATATATTTTCCCGTCCGGCCCTCCCACTCAGTCAATAAGTACATAGTATGTAGCCTAGTTTTCGCGCGGTCAAAGTACGAAAAAAAATACCACCGGAACACCCTCCGGAAACGCTCACTACGCAGGCTACGATGTTTTCCTCGCTTGTGGCAGTCAGGCCAAGCGGAAACTAACGCAGCGTTTACCTGTCTGCATTCATAATATCCATTCGTGGAAATTCATTTTGTCATCCACGCTGTTTCTTTTGTTGTATCCGTCCCACCACTCTGATGTAAATATACTGATAATTTTAAGGCTCGAATAAGGAGTAATAAATGATGATCTGTGCTGGGCCAGGAAATTAAAAGTTACGAATTTGTTTTGTGGTCACCGTCCTTATATTGAAAAAGAGATCGACTTAGAGAATCTTCGGATAATATTAGTGCAGTTCTCGGTCAATGGCGATCGTACGAAAATGACATTTACTTGGGCGAGCGATTTTCTTGAGGGATCTTCTTTCGCTTGTTTGCTTGTTTAAGCGCTTTTTACAGTGGTTTTCTGTTATTTACGTCAAACTTACCAGGAACAGGTGTCAAAGAATGTGTCAAGTGTTTATCCACGATGGAAATTTTGGGTATTTTCACGTTCAATCAAAAATTATACACCATGAAGCGTTTGCCGAGGTGTTTGTTTGGAGAAACGAAACAAAACGAAATGAAAAATGCACCTCTTGAAAATATAGAGAGTTTCGTAACGTGCTTGCATGTTTGCACGCACATAAGAACTGAAATCGAACATTTTTTACCTCCAAAAAGCATTTATTTGAGTAAAATTTTAGGCTGGAAACGCTGTTTGTTGATTGTTTTGTCTGTTAATTCGCTGATGCATTTCGCAAGCGGAGTTGTGTGAACAGATACTACGACTAGAAGCGGCTTTTAGCAGACGCAGAAATTTTAGCAATTTTCTTTTTCAAGATTGGTTTCACGCCAGTACTTAAAACATACATGATTTGGCTTTTGCTTCGGAAAATGTTTTCATGTGGACACTAGTTACTCGGGCTTCCCGCGTCTCGCGGGTCGCCCGGGTCTAAAGTTACCGACTGTTCTTCTTTTTCTTCGTCGTCGAGTTTCATCCACAAAGCTCACTTCCGGCGTTTCTGCGCAAGCGCTAACTATGTTTAACAACTCACAGCAAGAGTGATGCCTGTTGTTACGAATCGGAAAATGTCGATTCACCTTGTGTCTTTTGAAGTCTGAACAAACAATATGTTAAGAGAAGTGTCTATGCGAATGTTTGCAAGTTCAACGGCGAGAAGAAAGCTTTTAACATAGTAAACTTAACTCCAGATGGACTGCCGTGTTTCCTCGTGTCTGCTTCATTGAGATGTACATTTTGTACACTGCGAGTAGTCTCTAATTTTGGCGATGGATTGTGGGGCGGGCGAAAGACACGTGCGCGCGCGAAGTTGCGAGGAGACGCGACGCGAGGGGAGCGCCAAAAATTAGAGACTACAGACAAAGGGAGTTTGACCTTTCACGGCCGAGTGCCTGTTGTCACGTATCGGAAAACGTCGATTCACCTCGTGTCTTTGAAGTCTGAACAACTAATATGTTAAGAGAAGTGTCTATACGAATGTTTGCAAGTTCAACTGCGAGAAGAAAGCTTTTAACATGACCAAAATTTAACTCCAGATGGACTGCCGTGTTCCCCGTAGCCGCTCCATTGAGACGTACATTTTGTTGAATAACTCAAGTACGGGATATCACACACCCCTGAGACTTTGACAGGTAGTTTATTTACTATTTTCCCACAATATCTCAATTTCTGGACTTTAATTTTTGAATGATAAGCAATTAGTTTTTACAAATGTACTTGCGTGACTTAAAACTGTCCAAGACACGTTCCTTTCTCGTGTTTCAAATGACCCTGGATTGACGTATTTGTAAACAGTTTAACTCTGCTAATTAATTTTCTACTCACATTTCACCGAGACTCCATTAACGTTTATGCGAAAAAATCCTACATCGTTCGATAAGCGTTTCCTTTCTCAAACAATTATCCATCGAAGCGAAAACAAGTATGCTTAGTTTTTTGGGAATCAATACACTATTTTTATCACATTGCATAACGATAAACCTCTGGCCTAAAGGTCATTGTTCCTGCCTGTGACGCAGCTAACCCGGGTTCGATGTCTTTTAGTGGTAAATATCACGGGCTATTTTTTTCTGTTTCTCTTTTTCTTGTTCTTTTAGAAATATTTTTTACAAGTGTTATAATTATTGTTCTCAATGGTTGAGCTGTAAAGCAAGTTTGTAATTTTAGAGGAATATATGTTGATAGGGGTCTAAAGAAATAGACTCCAACACAAGCTAAGCGCAATGCGTCCGATGTAAGAAAGACAGACTTCTTTCTATTCTTTTGTTTAGCGCTAAATTAGGGATACAATACTGTTTTTTGCAAGCCCGAGTTTAGGCTAATTGTAAACTCTTGTTCAAAAGAAGTTTATTTCTCCTTCATGTTTCCCCCTCCTTACCAAATTGAGGCTAAATGCGCAGTCTTTCAGTCACGAAAATAAAACCGTAATATCCATATGAAAAACTCTCCCGAGACTCGCTTTGAAGAAGAGGCTGAACTGAATTTGCAAATGGCCTATTGTTTGTTTATTCCCTCGTAAATGTCCTGATCCCGCAAATGATGCGTGTATTGACCACAAGTGAGCTGGCTACACGGTTAGTATCTGTGTTTAGCTGAACTGTATCAGGTGTTATACTAGGTAAGCCTGGTTAGTAAGTCTGGTTTTATTAATAGAAACCATCGCGCTTAGAAATAAGCGAATTACGAAATTATTTTACATGAACATAGGTATACATGAATATAGGTATTAATTAGAAAGAATTTAAATTAATTACATCGTGTTCAAAATGGACTAGGCCTTACAATTATGAAAAACGTATGATACAATATATTAGGTAAAAAAAAACTAGAAATATATATTAAGTTACAAATTAAGTTCCTATAAGTCCTAAATTACATGCCATGAGCATAAAGACACATCACCGAAAAAAAAACTTAGGGGCGGTTACTTCACTTTCACTTCACTTTATTTCAATAATTTATGACATACAATTTAGAGAAATACACAACCCGCATGTAGCAAAGCTAATCGAGGCGGGTTGTCTAACATACAATCAAATTTAGCAAAAAAATTATTAGTAAATCAAGGAAATAGATAAATAAATAAATATCTAAATAAATAAATAAATAGGTATACACATACATTCACAGATAGCTAGCATTTACACGAGAAGAGCAAGAACCTTCAAGACGACATGGAACATAAGGATGTAACAATAATAGCTAGAGTGTGGTTAATGATAAGTAGGAATTTTTAAGATTAACGTCGGGGCATCAACATAATCATCCTCATCACCAAGCACCGCAAGTAAGTATTGGTGAAATTTTTTTTTTTTGACAGGTTTTTTTCCTATGCTTACGCAGGTCAGGCTTCAGGCAATTCCATAACTTAGCTCCGAAAATGGAAAACGAATTAAGTCGAATACTCAGTCTTGATTTATTTACATATAAGTTACCAGCATCAGACGGTTTGTCTTTGTTGCGAAAGGAGCGGCCGCGCGCCTGTAACCGAGTCGGTGGAACAAGATGACAAAGACCCGCGGGACTCGGGCTCTTCTATCTTTGTGAATAATTTGCTGCACAATTCCTTTCTTGTGTGAAGTGATACACACCCGGTAGTAACTAGGGCCTCTTGACAGTGCAGCGCAGCACCACCAGTTTTGACAAAAGTAACTTTTAGCAAGAGCTAGCTACATGATTGTGTGTATTTTTTATGTTACACTGAACTGTATAAGGTGAGCTAAGCGCTAGTTCAGATGAAAAACAGGGTTCGTGCTACTCCTTGAAGTCCTTGAAAAGCCCTGGAATTTAGTTCTAGATTTCGAGGGCACTTTAAAAGTTCTTGAAAAGAAGAATTTGCTGAAAGTGCTCGAAAATAATGAAAACTTCTTGAATGTTTTGTTCACATGGGTATAATATAGCCACATATCAAACTCAGTAAATTTGTGGTTGTGTCTCTTAAAAATGCAGTATATACCTGGGGAAACTTTTTAAAAGCTGCTGTTGACCAATAAAAACATTTCAAACCATAGTGGAAGACAATGGAAGCTTGCTGTAAACACTCCTTGAAAACTCAGTTTTTGGTGCTTGAATACTCCATGAATACCCTTTGAATTTTATGTACACAAGCCAGCTCGGACTTTGTGTAAACAATTATTGTAACCGAGAGAGAGGTGCTTGCATGATTATTTCATGTTAGACAGAGCTGTATGAGGTATGTCATCCATCAGTTGGGACGGAAAATGGAAAGTGTTCATTTTAAAGTGGCTGAGAGGTTTACCTGTTAGTCATACAGACTTCTTTTTTATTTCAACTTCCACGTACGCCACCTTCTGTAAATCCGAGCGGGAGAGCTTGATCCATTTTTTTTCTCCTGTCCGACTTTCTGCTTCTGGCAAGGTTTGAGCCAATGGCTCACAACTGATAATAAAAAAACGTTCGGGGCTTTACCTGTTAACCATACCGCAATCGCAGCGTTATCAGTAAACCCAATTTTTCTAAGAATTAAAGAGAGGTACTTTAACATATTGGCGACCGATGATCTTGTTTTTCTGCTCTCAATGCTTATTAGCTTTAAAATATGGGAAGCAATGTTTTGAATTAGTCAATGTTTTGTTTTATTTCTTTTATTTCGTTATACCACATTGTTTTCCTATTTGTAATATTTCCCGTATTAACGTTTGTAATATGTGATTTATTTTCCTGTGTTAAAAAAAAAAGATGACAGTCCGCAAATTATACTTCTGACAGAGGAAATAATAAGCAAGCGACAATTTGCCGTATTAAAGTCACATTCCACTCAAATTCGGTTGGTTTCCAGGGAAGTCAGAATATTTACTTCACTACCGGCTACTAATGACAATTTGTTTCACAACCGTGATGTAAAATTTTTATATCACGGCTGTATAAAAGACTTACAAAAGCCGACGATTAGGGAAAAAACGTCATCATCAAACTAGATCAAACTTTTGTGATACGTTAATTATTTTTCTGTGCTAATAAAAAAAAAGATAACAATCCACAAATTATACTCCTGACAGAGGACATAATAAGCAAGCGACACTTTCCCGCATTAAAGCCACATTCCAGTCAGATTCGGTTGGTTTCCCAGGATGGCGGAATATTAGTTCAGTAGCGGCTACTTATCACAATTTGTTTCACAACAGTGATATAAACGCCGTAATTTTCTTGAGCCGAACCTAATGCATTCAATTAAGTACATAAAACGTCTGATTCAATTAAGAACGGCTATTTTAATTTGGAAAGGCTCAGACGCAGTTCTTTTCGCCAGGATCAGGCGGAAATTTCCACTTTTCATGTGCCGAGCCTAATGCATAAATTATTATATTGTATTTTTTTAAGCAGTTTTACTCAGAACTGGGACTGGAACCCGAACTGTATTAGGAACGCCTGAGGAACGGCAAATTAAGTTCGACGTCTGAACCAACAGGCGTAATTTTGTTAATTTGGGTCGGTCCAATCTCGAATTAAGTAATTCGGCTCATGAAGATTACGGCGTTTGAATCGGGACGTAAAAGCAGATAAGGAAAAAACTTATCATCATACTAGAGCATTTCAGTACAAATTCTTCGTTTTTAATACGACAGCCATGGCGAATCGAAAAACACTCATCTGGTCATTCGTATTAGCTGTTATAATTGAAACACTTTGGTGGGGTTTTATGATTCGGTCAAAGTCAGTGAGCCAATCCCTCAAGCATTTTGGAATACAGCAAGAAACATCGATTGCAAAGCAGAAACCACGAGTAACCACCAATTCAACGTCCACGACAGTATCAGAGGCCACACCACAGAGACACAAGACAACTTTAGTTACTACAGCATCTTGTGGGCAGTATTACTTCCTGCTTATTCTCGTTTTGTCTGCACCTAATAATATACTGAGAAGAAGAGATATCCGCAAAACATGGGGCGTTGACTTCGCCATAAAACCTCGTTGGAAGACGGCTTTTCTTCTTGCTCGAACGCAAATACAAACCGAGTTTGATTCTATCTTGACAATGGAAGATGCATTTTATGGAGACTTGGTGCGAGCGAATTATTACGAACATTACTGGAACATAACACTAAAGGTACAAATGGGTTTTGAATGGGCTGCCAGATATTGCAAGTTCTCTTTTCTGCTAAAAACGGACGACGATGTTTTTGTCAACACAGAGGCGTTGATTTCCCATTTAAGTCAGCCGAATATACCGAGAGAAAAGCTGTATATGGGAAACCATTACAGATTTCCTTTGGTTCTGAGGGGAGGGAGATGGAAGGTCTCGTTTGAAGAGTACAATCGAACACATTACCCCGACTTTTGCCCCGGGTTTGGGTATGTGTTATCCGCTGATATCATAGCCTTGTTTGTAGATTTATTTGACGTTGTTCCAAAATTCAGATTGGAAGATGTTTACGTTGGTATGCTTGCCGAAAAAGCTGGCGTAAAAATTATCCATAACGGTGGTTTTATCGTGGGTCCTCCGCGCGTAACGGAGTGTATTTTACCGAACAACGCCCTGGTTTGGCATGGTATATTCGGGAATTGTCTAATTGAAGTTTTTAACCAGACTTTGCAGGAAAAAACGTTCATGGCGACAGTTCATCACTTTCCAAGGAAGGAATAACAATTCAATGCCATGGATACGTCAAACACATGCACGCACGATTTTGAGCGTTTAAAAAGTTTAACTATCGACACCCATTTCACTACTTGTCTTACTCCTTTGAAAATTTCTTTAAATGGTCACTGTCACAACACATTTAAGGTTTTCAAGAAGCCATGTTGCGGCGGCGTCTACTACTATCGTCAGTTTAAGAAGTAAAAACCGCACCTTCTCGGGTTCAAGCTCCTCTGTGACTGGAAGTAGTCTTCGGGTGCGCTTTTAAAATAGCCAACTAATCTACCTCCGGAGAGTTGGAGTTTTTGTCAGGGAGTTATATAGTTAATTTTTTTGGGGTTAATTCTGGACATTAAGTCGTCCAGAAATATTCTTCAGTCAATTAGTTTGTTCACTCGGTAACTTCCATACATTGGTAAACCTGCTTTAAGGATTCTTTAATTTTAATAAAGAAAGAGGTGTCTGCATGGTTGTAGTATTTTTACGTTACACTGAACTGTATATATGAGGTGGGCTTACCGCTAGTTCAGATATAAAATGAAATGAAATAAAGAATTATTGTAAGCGAGAGAGGTGGCTGCACGATTAGTATACTTTTTTCATGTTAATCTGAACTGTGTCATCCGTCAGTTAATTGGGACGGAAAATAGCTTGTTTCGGGATTTTGTTACTGAATGGGTTTGTTTGGAAAGTGTTCATTTTAAAGTGCCTGAGAGGTTTACGGGCACTTCGGATATTTTCCCAACACAACTGTGACGATTGGTTTTTACCAGTGTGACGAGAGCTTTTGCTTGTACCGGGAAGATTTGTTGTTCTTGGAGACTTGAACAACTCTTGAGCAACTCACTCGCGGGAGAGGAGAAACTCGTCACAACTTCTCTACTAGGGATCTAACTAACTGGACTCGTCGAACAGCAGAGAAAACACGATCTTCAACAGCAGAGGTTTATTCTGAGTTCAGTCGTAACCCATGTAAGGATCGGCGTGACCACAGGATAACCAAGGGTATAACTCTCAGACGTAACCGTCTATGTAACCGATTTTTCAAGCTCAACTATTTTTCTTATATATTATACAAGAGTTCTTTGTTTGTACAGCTTTCGCTTGTCTTCAACGTGCAGTGTGGTAAACATTAGGTGGTAGAAACTTCTGGCAAGGTTTGAGCCAATGGCTCACTAGTAAAGAAAATAAAAAAGTTCGAGGCTTTACCTGTTACCATACCGCAATCGCAGCGTTATAAACCCAAATTTTTCAAATAAAACAAGAGAGGTACTTTAACATATTGGCGATCGGTGATCTTGTTTTTCTGCTCTCAATGCTGATTAGCTTTAAAATATGGGAAGCAATGTGGAAGTTTTGAATTTGTCAATATTTTGTTTCATTTCTTTTATTTCGCAATGTTTTTCTATTTGTAATATTTCCACGTATTAACTTTTGTAATACGTGAATTATTTTTCAGTGTTAATTAAAAAAAAAAGATTACAATCCGCAAATTATACTTCTGACAGAGGACATAATAAGCAAGTGGAACTTTCCCGCATTAAAGCCACATTCCAGTCAGATTCGGTTGGTTTATCAGAAAGGTGGAATATTAGTTCACTAACGGCTACTTATTACACTTTTTTCACAACAGCGATATAAGGCCCGATTCATTTCATGAGCCGAACCTAATCCATTTAATTAAGCACATGAAAAGTTAGGCGTCTGAATCAATTAAGAACGGCTATTTTAAATCGGAACGGCGCAGGCGTTCTTTTCGCCTGAATGAGGTGGAAATTTCGACTTTGGAACGGCTTTTATTCAGACGCAGAAATTGTCATGTGCCGAACCTAATGCATAAATTATTATATTGTATTTTTTTAAGCAGTTTTACTCAGAACTGGGACTGGAACCCGAACTGTATTAGGAACGCCTGAGGAACGGCAAATTAAGTTCGACGTCTGAACCAACAGGCGTAATTTTGTTAATTTGGGTCGGTCCAATCTCGAATTAAGTAATTCGGCTCATGAAGATTACGGCGTTTGAATCGGGACGTAAAAGCAGATAAGGAAAAAACTTATCATCATACTAGAGCATTTCAGTACAAATTCTTCGTTTTTAATACGACAGCCATGGCGAATCGAAAAACACTCATCTGGTTATTCGTATTAGCTGTTATAATTGAAACACTTTGGTGGGGTTTTATGATTCGGTCAAAGTCAGTGAGCCAATCCCTCAAGCATTTTGGAATACAGCAAGAAACCACGATTGCAAAGCAGAAACCACGAGTAACCACCAATTCAACGTCCACGACAGTATCAGAGGCCACACCACGGAGACACAAGACAACTTTAGTTACTACAGCATCTTGTGGGCAGTATTACTTCCTGCTTATTCTCGTTTTGTCTGCACCTAATAATATACTGAGAAGAAGAGATATCCGCAAAACATGGGGCGTTGACTTCGCCATAAAACCTCGTTGGAAGACGGCTTTTCTTCTTGCTCGAACGCAAATACAAACCGAGTTTGATTCTATCTTGACAATGGAAGATGCATTTTATGGAGACTTGGTGCGAGCGAATTATTACGAACATTACTGGAACATAACACTAAAGGTACAAATGGGTTTTGAATGGGCTGCCAGATATTGCAAGTTCTCTTTTCTGCTAAAAACGGACGACGATGTTTTTGTCAACACAGAGGCGTTGATTTCCCATTTAAGTCAGCCGAATATACCGAGAGAAAAGCTGTATATGGGAAACCATTACAGATTTCCTTTGGTTCTGAGGGGAGGGAAATGGAAGGTCTCGTTTGAAGAGTACAATCGAACACATTACCCCGACTTTTGCCCCGGGTTTGGGTATGTGTTATCCGCTGATATCATAGCCTTGTTTGTAGATTTATTTGACGTTGTTCCAAAATTCAGATTGGAAGATGTTTACGTTGGTATGCTTGCCGAAAAAGCTGGCGTAAAAATTATCCATAACGGTGGTTTTATCGTGGGTCCTCCGCGCGTAACGGAGTGTATTTTACCGAACAACGCCCTGGTTTGGCATGGTATATTCGGGAATTGTCTAATTGAAGTTTTTAACCAGACTTTGCAGGAAAAAACGTTCATGGCGACAGTTCATCACTTTCCAAGGAAGGAATAACAATTCAATGCCATGGATACGTCAAACACATGCACGCACGGTTTTGAGCATTTAAAAAGTTTAACTATCGACACCCATTTCACTACTTGTCTTACTCCTTTGAAAATTTCTTTAAATGGTCACTGTCACAACACATTTAAGGTTTTCAAGAAGTCATGTTGCGGCGGCGTCTACTACCATCGTCAGTTTAAGAAGTAAAAACCGCCGCTAGGAAATTTGACCTCAGATAAGTTTAAGAATTAAAAAACGCTAGCAGATTGCTCTTCAGATTGGCCCACTTCAAACCTTGAAGCCGTTTTGGCGTGGGGTGTATACTCCAAGACAAATTAATTGTAACACCTTCTTCATTTTCCCTCCCCACACACGTGAAAAATGGGGTTCTGGAACAAAACAAGTTAAATAAACAAGACTCTTTTTCCAATTTTAACCCGCTGAGGGACAACTTGGAAAAGAGTCTTGTTTATTTATCTTGTTTTTTTTCCATAACCCCCATTTTTCACGTGTGTGTGACATTTACGCAAGAGCGAGCCGCAGCCAACCAACCCAGCCAGGCCAACCAACCAGACAGGCCAACCAACCCCAACCAGTCCAACTAACTCCAGCCAGGCCAACCAACCCCAGCCAGGCCAACCAACTCCAGCCAGGCCAACCAACCCCAGCCAGGCCAAGCAACCCAGCCAGGCCAACCAACCCAGCCAGGAATTTAGGAATTTAGTTCTAGATTTCAAGGGCACTTGAAAAGTCCTTGGAAAGAAGAATTTCTGCTTAAAGTGCTCGAAAATAATGAAAACTTCTTGAATGTTTTGTTCACATGTGTATAATATAGCCACATATCAAACTCAGTAAATTTTTGGTTGTGTCTCTTAAAATGCAGTATATACCTGGGGGAACTTTTTAAAAGCTGCTATTGAAATGAAAACATTTCAAATCGTAGTGGAAGACAATGCAAGCTTGCTGTAAATGCTCCTTGAAAACTCAGTTTTTGGTGCTTGAATACTCCTTGAATACCCTTTGAATTTATGTACATTAGCCAGCTGCGACTTTGTGTAAACAATTATTGTAACCGAGAGAGAGGTGCTTGCATGATTAGTTCATGTTAAACAGAACGTTATGAGGTATGTCATCCATCAGTTGAGACGGAAAATGGAAAGTGTTCATTTTAAAGTGGCTGAGAGGTTTACTTGTTATTCGTACAGACTTCTTTTTTATTTCAACTTCCACGTACGCCACCTTCTGTAAATCCGAGCGGGAGAGCTTGATCTATTTTTTTTCTCCTGTCCGACTTTCTGCTTCTGGCAAGGTTTGAGCCAATGGCTCACAACTGATAATAAAAAAACGTTCGGGGCTTTACCTGTTAACCATACCGCAATCGCAGCGTTATCAGTAAACCCAATTTTTCTAAGAATTAAAGAGAGGTACTTTAACATATTGGCGATCGATGATCTTGTTTTTCTGCTCTCAATGCTTATTAGCTTTAAAATATGGGAAGCAATGTTTTGAATTAGTCAATGTTTTGTTTTATTTCTTTTATTTCGTTATACCACATTGTTTTCCTATTTGTAATATTTCCCGTATTAACGTTTGTAATATGTGATTTATTTTCCTGTGTTAAAAAAAAAAAGATGACAGTCCGCAAATTATACTTCTGACAGAGGAAATAATAAGCAAGCGACAATTTGCCGTATTAAAGTCACATTCCACTCAAATTCGGTTGGTTTCCAGGGAAGTCAGAATATTTACTTCACTACCGGCTACTAATGACAATTTGTTTCACAACCGTGATGTAAAATTTTTTATATCACGGCTGTATAAAAGACTTACAAAAGCCGACGATTAGGGAAAAAACGTCATCATCAAACTAGATCAAACTTTTGTGATACGTTAATTATTTTTCTGTGCTAATAAAAAAAAAAAAGATAACAATCCACAAATTATACTCCTGACAGAGGACATAATAAGCAAGCGACACTTTCCCGCATTAAAGCCACATTCCAGTCAGATTCGGTTGGTTTCCCAGGATGGCGGAATATTAGTTCAGTAGCGGCTACTTATCACAATTTGTTTCACAACAGTGATATAAACGCCGTAATTTTCTTGAGCCGAACCTAATGCATTCAATTAAGTACATAAAACGTCTGATTCAATTAAGAACGGCTATTTTAATTTGGAAAGGCTCAGACGCAGTTCTTTTCGCCAGGATCAGGCGGAAATTTCCACTTTTCATGTGCCGAGCCTAATGCATAAATTATTATATTGTATTTTTTTAAGCAGTTTTACTCAGAACTGGGACTGGAACCCGAACTGTATTAGGAACGCCTGAGGAACGGCAAATTAAGTTCGACGTCTGAACCAACAGGCGTAATTTTGTTAATTTGGGTCGGTCCAATCTCGAATTAAGTAATTCGGCTCATGAAGATTACGGCGTTTGAATCGGGACGTAAAAGCAGATAAGGAAAAAACTTCATTATCATACTAGAGCATTTCAGTACAAATTCTTCGTTTTTAATACGACAGCCATGGCGAATCGAAAAACACTCATCTGGTTATTCGTATTAGCTGTTATAATTGAAACACTTTGGTGGGGTTTTATGATTCGGTCAAAGTCAGTGAGCCAATACCTCAAGCATTTTGGAATACAGCAAGAAACCACGATTGCAAAGCAGAAACCACGAGTAACCACCAATTCAACGTCCACGACAGTATCAGAGGCCACACCACGGAGACACAAGACAACTTTAGTTACTACAGCATCTTGTGGGCAGTATTACTTCCTGCTTATTCTCGTTTTGTCTGCACCTAATAATATACTGAGAAGAAGAGATATCCGCAAACATGGGGCGTTGACTTCGCCATAAAACCTCGTTGGAAGACGGCTTTTCTTCTTGCTCGAACGCAAATACAAACCGAGTTTGATTCTATCTTGACAATGGAAGATGCATTTTATGGAGACTTGGTGCGAGCGAATTATTACGAACATTACTGGAACATAACACTAAAGGTACAAATGGGTTTTGAATGGGCTGCCAGATATTGCAAGTTCTCTTTTCTGCTAAAAACGGACGACGATGTTTTTGTCAACACAGAGGCGTTGATTTCCCATTTAAGTCAGCCGAATATACCGAGAGAAAAGCTGTATATGGGAAACCATTACAGATTTCCTTTGGTTCTGAGGGGAGGGAAATGGAAGGTCTCGTTTGAAGAGTACAATCGAACACATTACCCCGACTTTTGCCCCGGGTTTGGGTATGTGTTATCCGCTGATATCATAGCCTTGTTTGTAGATTTATTTGACGTTGTTCCAAAATTCAGATTGGAAGATGTTTACGTTGGTATGCTTGCCGAAAAAGCTGGCGTAAAAATTATCCATAACGGTGGTTTTATCGTGGGTCCTCCGCGCGTAACGGAGTGTATTTTACCGAACAACGCCCTGGTTTGGCATGGTATATTCGGGAATTGTCTAATTGAAGTTTTTAACCAGACTTTGCAGGAAAAAAACGTTCATGGCGACAGTTCATCACTTTCCAAGGAAGGAATAACAATTCAATGCCATGGATACGTCAAACACATGCACGCACGGTTTTGAGCATTTAAAAAGTTTAACTATCGACACCCATTTCACTACTTGTCTTACTCCTTTGAAAATTTCTTTAAATGGTCACTGTCACAACACATTTAAGGTTTTCAAGAAGTCATGTTGCGGCGGCGTCTACTACCATCGTCAGTTTAAGAAGTAAAAACCGCCGCTAGGAAATTTGACCTCAGATAAGTTTAAGAATTAAAAAACGCTAGCAGATTGCTCTTCAGATTGGCCCACTTCAAACCTTGAAGCCGTTTTGGCGTGGGGTGTATACTCCAAGACAAATTAATTGTAACACCTTCTTCATTTTCCCTCCCCACACACGTGAAAAATGGGGGTTCTGGAACAAAACAAGTTAAATAAACAAGACTCTTTTTCCAATTTTAACCCGCTGAGGACAACTTGGAAAAAGAGTCTTGTTTATTTATTATCTTGTTTTTTTTCCATAACCCCCATTTTTCACGTGTGTGTGACATTTACGCAAGAGCGAGCCGCAGCCAACCAACCCAGCCAGGCCAACCAACCAGACAGGCCAACCAACCCCAACCAGTCCAACTAACTCCAGCCAGGCCAACCAACCCCAGCCAGGCCAACCAACTCCAGCCAGGCCAACCAACCCCAGCCAGGCCAAGCAACCCAGCCAGGCCAACCAACCCAGCAGGAATTTAGGAATTTAGTTCTAGATTTCAAGGGCACTTGAAAAGTCCTTGGAAAGAAGAATTTCTGCTGAAAGTGCTCGAAAATAATGAAAACTTCTTGAATGTTTTGTTCACATGTGTATAATATAGCCACATATCAAACTCAGTAAATTTGTGGTTGTGTCTCTTAAAATGCAGTATATACCTGGGGAACTTTTTAAAAGCTGCTATTGAAATGAAAACATTTCAAATCGTAGTGGAAGACAATGCAAGCTTGCTGTAAATGCTCCTTGAAAACTCAGTTTTTGGTGCTTGAATACTCCTTGAATACCCTTTGAATTTTATGTACATTAGCCAGCTGCGACTTTGTGTAAACAATTATTGTAACCGAGAGAGAGGTGCTTGCATGATTAGTTCATGTTAAACAGAACGTTATGAGGTATGTCATCCATCAGTTGAGACGGGAAATGGAAAGTGTTCATTTTAAAGTGGCTGAGAGGTTTACTTGTTATTCGTACAGACTTCTTTTTTATTTCAACTTCCACGTACGCCACCTTCTGTAAATCCGAGCGGGAGAGCTTGATCTATTTTTTTTCTCCTGTCCGACTTTCTGCTTCTGGCAAGGTTTGAGCCATGGCTCACAACTGATAATAAAAAAACGTTCGGGGCTTTACCTGTTAACCATACCGCAATCGCAGCGTTATCAGTAAACCCAATTTTTCTAAGAATTAAAGAGAGGTACTTTAACATATTGGCGATCGATGATCTTGTTTTTCTGCTCTCAATGCTTATTAGCTTTAAAATATGGGAAGCAATGTTTTGAATTAGTCAATGTTTTGTTTTATTTCTTTTATTTCGTTATACCACATTGTTTTCCTATTTGTAATATTTCCCGTATTAACGTTTGTAATATGTGATTTATTTTCCTGTGTTAAAAAAAAAAGATGACAGTCCGCAAATATACTTCTGACAGAGGAAATAATAAGCAAGCGACAATTTGCCGTATTAAAGTCACATTCCACTCAAATTCGGTTGGTTTCCAGGGAAGTCAGAATATTTACTTCACTACCGGCTACTAATGACAATTTGTTTCACAACCGTGATGTAAAATTTTTATATCACGGCTGTATAAAAGACTTACACAAAGCCGACGATTAGGGAAAAAACGTCATCATCAAACTAGATCAAACTTTTGTGATACGTTAATTATTTTTCTGTGCTAATAAAAAAAAAAAAAAAGATAACAATCCACAAATTATACTCCTGACAGAGGACATAATAAGCAAGCGACACTTCCCGCATTAAAGCCACATTCCAGTCAGATTCGGTTGGTTTCCCAGGATGGCGGAATATTAGTTCAGTAGCGGCTACTTATCACAATTTGTTTCACAACAGTGATATAAACGCCGTAATTTTCTTGAGCCGAACCTAATGCATTCAATTAAGTACATAAAACGTCTGATTCAATTAAGAACGGCTATTTTAATTGGAAAGGCTCAGGCGCAGTCCTTTTCGCCAGGTTCAGGCGGAAATTTCCACTTTTCATGTGCCGAGCCTAATGCATAAATTATTATATTGTATTTTTTTAAGCAGTTTTACTCAGAACTGGGACTGGAACCCGAACTGTATTAGGAACGCCTGAGGAACGGCAAATTAAGTTCGACGTCTGAACCAACAGGCGTAATTTTGTTAATTGGGTCGGTCCAATCTCGAATTAAGTAATTCGGCTCATGAAGATTACGGCGTTTGAATCGGGACGTAAAAGCAGATAAGGAAAAAACTTCATTATCATACTAGAGCATTTCAGTACAAATTCTTCGTTTTTAATACGACAGCCATGGCGAATCGAAAAACACTCATCTGGTTATTCGTATTAGCTGTTATAATTGAAACACTTTGGTGGGTTTTATGATTCGGTCAAAGTCAGTGAGCCAATCCCTCAAGCATTTTGGAATACAGCAAGAAACATCGATTGCAAAGCAGAAACCACGAGTAACCACCAATTCAACGTCCACGACAGTATCAGAGGCCACACCACAGAGACACAAGACAACTTTAGTTACTACAGCATCTTGTGGGCAGTATTACTTCCTGCTTATTCTCGTTTTGTCTGCACCTAATAATATACTGAGAAAAAGAGATATCCGCAAAACATGGGGCGTTGACTTCGCCATAAAACCTCGTTGGAAGACGGCTTTTCTTCTTGCTCGAACGCAAATACAAACGAGTTTGATTCTATCTTGACAATGGAAGATGAATTTTATGGAGACTTGGTGCGAGCGAATTATTACGAACATTACTGGAACATAACACTAAAGGTACAAATGGGTTTTGAATGGGCTGCCAGATATTGCAAGTTCTCTTTTCTGCTAAAAACGGACGACGATGTTTTTGTCAACACAGAGGCGTTGATTTCCCATTTAAGTCAGCCGCGAATATACCGAGAAAAGCTGTATATGAAACCACAGATTTCCTTTGGTTCTGAGGGGAGGGAAATGGAAGGTCTCGTTTGAAGAGTACAATCGAACACATTACCCCGACTTTTGCCCCGGGGGGTATTGTGTATCCGCTGATATCATAGCCTTGTTGTAGATTTATTTGACGTTGTTCCAAAATTCAAGAGAAGATGTTTACGTTGGTCTGCTTGCCGAAAAAGCTGGCGTAAAAATTATCCATAACGGGGTTTTATCGTGGGTCCTCGCGCGTAACGGAGTGTATTTACCGAACAACGCCCGTTTGGCATGGTATATCGGGAATTGTCTAATTGAAGTTTTAACCAGACTTTGCAGGAAAAAACGTTCATGGCGACAGTTCATCACTTTCCAAGGAAGGAATAACAATTCAATGCCATGGATACGTCAAACACATGCACGCACGATTTTGAGCGTTTAAAAGTTTAACTATCGACACCCATTTCACTACTTGTCTTACTCCTTTGAAAATTTCTTTAAATGGTCACTGTCACAACACATTTAAGGTTTTCAAGAAGCCATGTTGCGGCGGCGTCTACTACTATCGTCAGTTTAAGAAGTAAAAACCGCACCTTCTCGGGTTCAGTTCCTCTGTGACTGGAAGTAGTCTTCGGGTGCGCTTTTAAAATAGCCAACTAATCTACCTCCGAGAGTTGGAGTTTTTTGTCAGGGAGTTATATAGTTAATTTTTGGGGGTTAATTCTGGACATTAAGTCGTCCAGAAATATTCTTCAGTCAATTAGTTTTTTCACTCGGTAACTTCCATACATTTGTAAACCTGCTTTAAGGATTCTTTAATTTTAATAAAGAAAGAGCTGTCTGCATGGTTATAGTATTTTTATGTTACACTGAACTGTATATATGAGGTGGGCTTACCGCTAGTTCAGATATAAAATGAAATGAAATAAAGAATTATTGTAAGCGAGAGAGGTGGCTGCACGATTAGTATACTTTTTTCATGTTAATCTGAACTGTGTCATCCGTCAGTTAATTGGGACGGAAAATAGCTTATTTCGGGATTTTGTTACTGAATGGGTTTGTTTGGAAAGTGTTCATTTTAAAGTGCCTGAGAGGTTTACGGGCACTTCGGATATTTTCCCAACACAACTGTGACGATTGGTTTTTACCAGTGTGACGAGAGCTTTTGCTTGTACCGGGAAGATTTGTTGTTCTTGGAGACTTGAACAACTCTTGAGCAACTCACTCGCGGGAGAGGGGAAACTCGTCACAACTTCTCTACTAGGGATCTAACTAACTGGACTCGTCGAACAGCAGAGAAATGAAAGAGTACAAACGACTTACCCGACTTTTGTTCCGGGTTTGGATATGTGTTATCCGCCGATATCGTAGCCTTGTTTGTAGATTTATTTGGCGTTGTTCCAAAATTCAGAATCGACGATGTTTACGTTGGTATGCTTGCCGAAAAAATGGCGTAAAAATTATTCCATAACGGTGGTTTTATCGTGGGTCTTCAACGCGTAACGGAGTGTGTATTACACAATAACACCCTTGTTTGGCATGGTGTAATCGGGAAATGTCTACTGGACGTTTTTAACCAAACCTTGAAAGAAACAAATTTTACGACGACAGTTCATCACTTTTCACTGAAGGAATAATAATTTAGTGATATTTGCTCGTCAAACACATGGACGTTTTTTTTTAATATGGACACCCATGTAACTAGTCATGAAATAACACATTTGTAAATTTGTTTAAAGCATGAAAACTATGTTGCGTGGAAATGAGCTTAACTCGTTTCTGTCTTGCTCAAGAACGCTGTACATCGATCTTGTAATTTTAGATAAGAAATAATACTGTTTTGCAATATAAGAATTGTAGTCATTTTAATATACTGGTAGTTTACGTAACTCTGTTTATCTCTATTTTTTTGTGTATTTATGTCTGTTTGTTCTTGTGTCTCTTACCTAAACATTCATCATCTTTTCTTTTCACTGACTGCCTGGCATTTTTATCTTTTAGGTTATTTCAGGCAGCCAGTACCCCTATCATCTGCCATATTATTATTATTATTATTATTATTATTATTATTATTATTATTATTATTATTATTATATATATATATTTATTATATAAACACCAGTGAAATACCAAGTGAGCTTTCCCGCGAAAACTTCATATCTTCACACGTGAAGATAACATGTTATCTTCACATGTGAAGAGATCACCAGTGGGAGTGGGAGCAGTCAGGAAAATTGAACCATGAACATGTGAACAGTGAGTTGAACGGTAAATCAGTTACAAAATGAATTTGAGAAACCTTTACGCTTTCTTTTGTTTCTAATATTTGTAATTACATCTTATAAAGTACTTTGTTTTTGCTCTTTTGGCTTTGAACGATTTTCTCGCGCTTTGTCTTTATTACATTAGACGAGAGTAACTGTTAGTTTTTGACGTCTAGAAGTGGTCAAAAATATTGTTGTTTACAACTGGCTTTCCTCGGAATCTAGAATTCTAGGGGCCATCATTTTAGACTTTATCAAATGAATTTGGTTTTCGTCCATGTACTTCTTCCATGTTTAGTAACGACACGTTCTACTTTAAGACCATTGAAAATATTAAAGTAAAATGGTTTGGTATTTCACTGGTGTTTATATAATAAACAGAATATTACATGGCCGCTTATGGATATGAATTTTATCTTCGAGTGGTCAACTCGATATCTCACTCGTTCGCTGCGCTCACTCGTGAGATATCGAGTTGACCACTCGAAGATAAAATTCATATCCACGCGCGGGCATGTAATATCCTCTATATATTTTTTTATCTTGTAGTAATTATAGGGTAAAATAAAGTATTGTTGTTGTTGATGCTATGTGGGAAGCTAAACTACATTTGGAATGGTAGTAAGTAAATTTTCCAAAATTTCCCCACAGATAGCCCATAATATTTTAATTTATGTGCATACATTAACATACATTAGAGAGTAAACTAGAACTGAGGTCAACAAAATTTGGATAAAAATTCATTTTATTTCAAATGATGTTTACTGCAATACTACTGTTTTGAAGATTCCAAGTTACTTTGGGTTGAAAGGCGTCCTTGCGTTATATGCATTTTGGGCATTTTTTCCAGCAATACGAAGATAAAAGAAAAATTCTCATGACTTTAGATGACATGGACGATTGATCTAAAGGAAGAAAAAGGAGTATTGTGTTACCGTGCGTGAATGAAAGTGGAGAAACGGAGAGCGGGAGAGAGAAACTGATAAGAGAAGACAGTTGTCTATTAAATGTGGATTTTCGTTAATTATAAGCGAAGTCAGGTTTCCAAGAAATCCTTGAAGTCTATAAAATGTAGACAGCAATATATAAATATCAAATGAAGAATGATCCTCGCAGTTGTGAAAGCAATTTATGCAATTGCGAAAAACAGCCTGAAAAAAATTCAGGACTTCAACGGGGTTTGAACCCGTGATCTCGCGATTACCGATGCGATGCTCTAACCAACTGAGCTATGAAGCCACTGACGTTGGGAGCAGGTCAATTGTGGGTTCATATGTTCCCGTGAAAGAAATGAGTGTGAATGATATATGAAATGAATCATATATGAACTGCGGAAATGAAATCAAATGAAGAATGATCCTCGCAGTTGTGAACGCAATTTATGCAATTGCGAAAAACAGCCTGAAAAAAATTCAGGACTTCAACGGGGTTTGAACCCGTGACCTCGCGATTACCGGTGCGGGTTCAAACCCCGTTGAAGTCCTGAATTTTTTTCAGGCTGTTTTTCGCAATTGCATAAATTGCGTTCACAACTGAGAGGATCATTCTTCATTTGATTTCATTTCCGCAGTTCATATATGATTCATTTCATATATCATTCACAAATATATAAATACGTGTAAAATGGTTTCAGTAAAATTGAAATGAGACGTTAGCGAGAAATCTGGAGACTGAGTGCCTAAAAGATTTCCTGAAGGATTTGATGGACTGCACTGTCTTCACTTTAGGAGGAAGATGATGTCATAATTAGGCCCGGTTCAGACGCCGTACTTCAGCCGAGCCGAATCCTAAATTAATTAATCCTGGCTGAATTGATTCAGACGCCGAACTTTATTCGGCCGAAACATGTTGAGTTTGGCCTCCAAGCCGCCAATTTTTCTTCTGCAATACTCCTTTGCGCATGCTGTCATGTAAAAACAGCATGAAAAATACATTAAAATGATTTATGCATTTGATTCGGCTCATGTGAAGTACGGCGTCTGAATCAAAGCCGTTCTACAGCCTTTCTTTCCGGCTGAGCCAGGCGGGATTAATTGCTCAGTCGATCTATATTAAATCAGCAGTTCCGAATTGATTCAGACGCCGTAATTCATATGAACATAATTCGTTGAATTCGATTCGGCTCGGCTGAAGTACGGCGTCTGAACCGGGCCTTAGGCACCGCGGCATGAGAAACACTTTTTTAAGCCTACCATACACTAGGTGATTTTATACGCCGATCGCGGCGAATTTGATCGCCAGCGAATTTCACTGGCGATTGATGCGGGCACACTAGGCGATGTTTTGATTACATTTGCTTCTTTTTCCTGTGTCCAAACCACGCGTCGTAGTTGTCGGCCATTTTGAAAAGTCATGTGATAAAATCGCCCAATCTGATTGGTTGACTTTACTGGCGATTCGCAGCGATGAGCGTATAAAATCGCCGGAACGGACACACTAGGCGAATTTAATCGCCGCTATCTGACATGTCAGATAGCGGCGATTTTATACGTCGATCGCCGCGATCGGCGAAAAACGCAATTGCTGCACCGGGCACACTTAAGCTCTTACCGATAGTGCTAGCACTTTTTTTCGCATTATTTGGCTTCGCGAGATTTTTTTTTACATTATATCCCATAAAGCACTGCTAGGATTATTTTGGATTTTCGACTGATTATTTGTATAATTTTGTGTTAAAAAGCACAATCTGACTTTATTTATGTCGTCCAAAGCCGCATTTTGCCCTCATTTTAGTCAAAGGAGCCGAGGAGGCCTGGGGAATAGGTTTGATAGGTCAGCGGTTGCCTTCTAGAACCCAGTCCATCACACTCGTTCCAAGATGGCGTCATCCACGTTGTCATCGAGGAACAATGGAAGTCAGCCAGCCAAGGCAGAGATAGTATGGGTAATGATGACCCAATAACAAGCGATTATTAACTTCTAGTATCATAAAACCTCAAACGTTCTGTTGGACTAATGGAAAAAAAACATTGATCGTTAATTTTTGTTGTTGAAAAATGTAACTGAAAATCTGAAAAATGTAATATTCTATGTTTAAAAAAATCGGAAAAAAGTGAGCATTTTTATGTAAACCACGAGAACTTTTTAAAAAAAATTAGCATTATTTTAGCACTTTTTTGGCAAAAAACAAGCACTGCCTTAAGCATTTAATGCTTCTTTTACGAGCACTATCGGTAAGAGCCCACATATCAGCAAAGGCTTGTTTAAATGCAAACGTGCCGTTAGGTTGGACACCAGGGGTGGTCACAGCCAAGGTTTGTTACGTCCCTAGTGGTTGTTTAACGTCCCACAGAATCAATTATGAAGAGTTGTGACACAGGGCCTACGGTTTATCGTCCTTATCCGAGAAGACTAGAAAGTCTAACCATTTTGCAAAAGGCAGCACTTTCTCCTCAATTATCTGAAGACCATGATTGTTGGTCCGGCCGGGGTTTTAACCCGCGACCTCCCGCATTGTAGTCTGAAGAATATATACCAAGCGTTATGAACTGGAAAGCGGATTCACAAAATATTTTACAGGTAATGATACGTCATATTCCACTGGTGACCACTAACTCAGCTGTGCAGATCCAGAAGCGCCAAACTTAGTGCTATTGGGACAGCCACATGTGCTTTAGGGACAAACGCGTATGCTATCGCGACAAACCCACCTGTGACCGATGACCCATCAAAATTCGAAGTTCCCATTCATGTTGGATAGACGAAGATTCTCCGCACAATTTCCAAAACATCCAGTTGCCAGTTGGAAGCCCGAGTGAAGGTCAATATGGCCGCTTGTTTGTTTTTAAGGAGAATACAGTGGCCGTATGAGTGGATTCAGTGTTTTGAAACGTGGCAGATGACAGTTCGGACAAGGCTTTGACAGATTGTGCTCTTAAAAGTAGCAAATTATGTCACTGGTAGTCTTCGTATTTTTCTGAAGTTATGCCAAATATTATGCTAGTTTTTTTGAAAATATATTAGAACAAAGCGCAGCAACTATGCTAGCTAACCCCGTTGAAGTCCTGAATTTTTTTTCAGGCTTCTTTTCGCAATTGCATAAATTGCGTTCACAACTGCGAGGATCATTCTTCATTTGATTTCATTTCCGCAGTTCATGTATGATTTATTTGATATATCTTTGCGAACAATCTTAAGGAATAGGAGCTTGTATATCAACTGATCACATGTCCACAAATGATTGCATAGTCAATAAAGGATCCACTTGCGCCTCAAAATAAACCAAAAATG
>JAEMWC010000107.1:1285000-1340000 GCA_016490735.1 Pachyseris speciosa | reverse complement strand
GTCTTCACGCCAATACTTAGAACCATAGAATAGCCATAGAACCATAGAATTTCACGTCAGAAATTGTTTCCCTGACTACGCTAGTTGTTAAGTTATTTGCTCCGTTATGTTCCCCGCATGCGCACTGCCGCACATCAGGGGAATGAACAAACAATATGCCATTTACAAATTCAGTTCAGCTTTTCTCTTCAGACGTAGCCCACGTGCAAATTTGAATATTACTATTATTTTCAAATGACTGAGAAGTCATTTCCGTAAAAGAGGGTGTGCCTGCGGTCTCGTTTTATTAAGAGGCTCAAGGCACCTGGGAAAAGGCCTATTGATTCCGCAAGTGATACATTGATCGATCACAAGTGAACTGGCATGATAAGCATTTTAATATTGCTCTGAACTGTGTGAGGTTTCCACAAAGACAACAATGACATAAAAGAAAGAATTACGCTAAGCGAGCGCTGGCTGTATGATTACTATTTTCATGTCACACTGAACTGTATGCCACTGTATGCCACCCACCGGTTGAGTTATTTCAGGATTTTTTCATGAGTAGATTTTTAAGGAAAGTGTTCGTTTTAAAGCGGCTTGGAGGCTTATGAGTAGAGATATTTTGCCTTCAAATTCACCCCTTCCATTTGAATTAGCTGTGGAATTTCTTATCGTTAACCTAGAAATCGTTTCGTATCTGTAACTTCCTAAAACTTTCAAGTTACAATCCAAGGCTTATCACCTCTCACAGAATTAAGAAATAATAAGCAAGCATACACTTTTCCTTAGTGAGCTTTTCCAAAGTAACATTCCAATTAAATTCGTCGGTTTCCTGGCAAGTTGGACTCTCTAATTTACCACGACTACTTAAGACAATTTGTTTCACAACCGTTATTTGAAAGCCTAAGCAACGCTCATTAGAAAAAAGCTTTTCATTATGACAGGCAAGAACATTTGTCAATTCTTCGTTTCTAATGCGACTCAAGGGCAAGCCATGGCGAATCGAAAAACACTCATCTGGTTATTCATATCGGCTGTTATAATTGTCGAGTTTTGGAGCCAATATTCCTTCCTTTTCATAGACTTCAGGATTGAACGGTCTGCACATTGGAGTTTTGCATCTGACTCAACGTTGGGCCAATCCCTAACAGAGTTCGGAATACAACAAGAAAGCACGATTGCAACGCAAGAACGACGAAGCCCCACCAATTCGGAGTCCACGGCACAATCAGAGGCCGTACCACAGAGACACAAGACAAATTTAGTTACTACAGCATCTTGTGGGCAGTATTACTTCCTGCTTATTCTCGTTTCGTCTGCACCTAATAATATACTGAGAAGAAGAGATATCCGCAAAATTTGGGGCGTTGACTTCGCTATAAAACCTCGTTGGAAGACGGCTTTTCTTGCTGCTCGAACGCAAATACTAACTGAACTAGATTCTATCTTGGCAATGGAAGACGAATTTTATGGAGACTTGGTGCGAGCGAATTATTACGAACATTACTGGAATCAAACGCTTAAGGTACAAATGGGTTTTGAATGGGCTGCCAGATATTGCAAGTTCTCTTTTCTGCTAAAAACGGACGACGATGTTTTTGTCAACACAGAGGCGTTGATTTCCCATTTAAGTCAGCCGAATATACCAAGACAAAAGCTGTATATGGGAAACCATTACAAATCTCCTTTGGTTCAGAGGGAAGGGAAATGGAAGGTCTCGTTTGAAGAGTACAATCCAACACATTATCCCGACTTTTGCCCCGGGTTTGGGTATGTGTTATCCGCCGATATCGTAGCCTTGTTTGTAGATTTATTTGAGGTTGTTCCAAAATTCAGAATGAAAGATGTTTACGTTGGTATGCTCGCCGAAAAAGCTGGTGTAAAAATTATCCATAACGGTGGTTTTATCGTGGGTCCTCCGCGCGTAACGGAGTGTATTTTACCGAATAACACCCTGGTTTGGCATGGTGTATTCTAATGGAAGCTTTTAACCAGAATTTTAAGGAAAAAACGTTTATGGCGAACCTTCATCATTTTCCAAGGAAGAAATAATAAGTGCATCCCATGTGTACGTCAAACACACGTTCGGTTTTGAGCGTTAAAAAAAATTTAACTATATATCGGCACCCATTTCACTAATTGTCTCACTACGTTGGAAAGTTCTTTCAATGACCACAGTCACAACGCATTTACGTTTTAACGAAGGTGTGTTTCGACCGCTTCTACTACCATCGTCAGTTTAAGAAGTATAAAAACCGCCGCTATTAAATTTGACCTCAGATAGGTTTAAGAAGTAAAAAACCCTTCAAAACCTTGAAGCCGTGTTGGCGCGGGGGCTAGTTGCGCTTATTGTTCAGCAAAACATGATGGCGAGTGGACAGAGTGAGTCCAGAGTGAGTCCCGTTGTGATTGGAGTTGTTTATCGGTAGTCTTCGGACCGTGCGCTTTTAAAATAGCCAACTGGTCCGTTGCCTCCGGAGAGTTGGGGTTTTTTTAGGGGGTGTTTATTAGTTATTTCTCTTTGGGGTTATTCTGGACAATCAGGACAATAAGTGGTACAAAAGAATTCTCAATTTGTTTGCTCACTCAGTAAGTTTCTTACATTTGTACACCTGCTTTGAGGCCTTTTGTAATTAACTTGAATTTCACTAAAATAATATTTAATCACTTCAGTTAGATATTTAGCATTAGGTTGCAGAATAGTTGTTGTTGGGAGTTAAGAGGACAGAACTCAAAGAAGCTTTCCTATTTGTTACCATCTTTTGCAGTGAGAATCCTCTGTCTTTTCCTTTGTTTCGGTCACTAAAATAACAATAAAATTCATTTAATTGATTGTGAAGCACCGTCTGTATACAGGAATAATGTAATTGTAATCATCCCTTTTGGTGATCATCAGGTATTTGTTGAGGCCTTCCAAGGGGTAGAAGCGACAAGCGACATGGCTCCGAAAACAAACGATCATCGTCTCCCAAAACAGCGTCAACCGACAGTAATTGGAAGAAACCGCGCGGCAGTTTATTACAGGGACAATTCACTTTCCATTCCTCTTTGTTTTCTATGCGACAGCGACATTTGTTCCTAAAGAAACACGCGAGAGACAGAGTCGTAAGCGAGCAACAAGGCTACTCCAGACACCCCCTTGGAAGGTCTCTTTGTTACCCCAGACTGTCATGTGATAACAAGCAAGCTAAATTTCATGTATCTTTATTACGTGGGATGTCTGTGGCAGACCGCGTCATTAATTCGGTTCTTTTTCTCTTTAAATCGACACGTTTTTCTAAATTTATGAAAATTTGTAAGTTATTTGAAATGCTTTGTATTGTCCTTAACTGCTAGTGACAGCCGGAAACAACAAAACAAGGAAAGTGTTCTGTCATAGCTTGAAAGTAGTTATACTCTGCGATTTGATTAGGGTCCGACGTGTAATCACGTGCAAAACAATTAAACATTTATGTCATAGCTTGAAAGTATTTATACCCTGCGATTTGACTGGGTTAAGACGTGTCAACACGTGCAAGGCAATAACGTGTAATCAAGTGCAAGATAACATGACAAAGGTGAAATGATAGCGAAATTTTGGTTTTACCTCGGTGTAAAAACCTGGAGAGGTTTTCTTTGTTTTATGAGGAATTGTTTTGCTGTACGTCATTGTTTAGAATGTATTATTTCATTTGTTTTACGTCATTCGTGAGTTTCACAGGTTTTTACACCGAGGTAGAGCCGAAATTTTTTTGTGTATGTTACTCCCGCTTACAGTAAGTCCCGCATTTCAAGAGAGTACTTGAGAGGTAAGATTCCTTCGGTATATTGAATGTGAACGTTCTGCTTGTGAGCTGAACTGTGAATAATTGGATAGAGTGTGATTGAAGTAACGCGTTCAGTTTATACCTATTTGTTGTTTAATTCGGCCAGCGTGTAACATCGAACCCACGAATCAGCGTTTTCATTGTGTCAGCGTGCCAACTGTGAACGGAATTTGTCTTATCACTCGGCTAGCGTGCCAGCGTGAAACACTGTCGAAACAAGTACTTTGAAGCAACTTTTAACTCACACTACCCGATGAATCAGTGAACATATTTCACAAATTGCGGCCAGCGTGCCAAACATATTTAAAAAATCGCGACCAGCGTGCTCAACACTTCGTGTTCCGCTTTTTGATCGAAAATGAACCGCATTGTTCGTTTCAATCTTGAAAGATTGAATTGACTATTGAAATCTTTCAACACAACTTCATTTGAAATCTACAATTTTGACGACTGCAAGTTTGAACCAAATAAGGTGACTCGTTAGATTATTTTCCATTAAAAAGTGGAAAACTCTACACGCAAACTAGTCGCAAATAGAAGCAACATCTCCCTGCAGTGAGTCATCAAAATTAATCTTTCCATCAAATAGTGCATCCCACGTAAACGCCAACAGGCGTCTTGTTTATACATATTCTGCATTGACAATATGCCATGCTCTTTCAGTGATCTTATGGATTTCGTTGATTTTCTAAGAATGAATGTAACTGAGAAGTTTCCCATTATGAAATAGATATGGTATGAATTTTTGCTCTAAAAAAAATTAGAACCACTACGTGATTCCTAAAGAACTTAACTTTTCCTAGCCTCCCACGCAGTCGTTTTTAGGGGACTAGTATTTCACCTCCTCCCCACTAACGCCTGCTTACCCGAAGCCAACATTCCTTTCCCATTGTTTGACTCGCGGGCATCCTAGCCAATCACGATCGAGCAACTGTCCAGCGATGATAAGTAAAATTAATCCTTATGCGTTCTTCTTTCTCTCGCGAATTTGTAAACGTATCAAGGCGCTGGAGCCGATTTGTTTTCTTAGTAATACGATGTGTTACAAGAGACTAAAGCAAATAAGAATTTAGACGCGACCAAGTTAGAAATCTGAAGCATTTATCAGTCGATCAAACACAGAGTAAACCGACGTGAAATTATCACACATGGTACAATTACAAAGCTCGATCTCTCATGCTCTTGCATTAAATCAGATGAAATTCGCCCACGCAGCGATCCCAAAACATCCCGCTGGGGAAGCGGTTAGAAGTTATCAAACACCGATGGCATAGACTGTGCCAACTAGTAGTTTTTTCTTCAGTTCACGAGATGCGGACGGCAAAATTATGCAGCTTATTACTTAACAGCTCGCTCGATCCACTGCGCGCTATGGTCTACCGATGGCAAAGTTTCCTTCCAGACTAACCCGAAGATACGCCAATACTTCTTAAATAACTGACTTGGCCCTTCATCAAATTCACGAGAAGTGACACAACAGCTACAACATGACCAGCGGCGAGGAAATCGAAGATTGAAGGCGAAGCTTGCATGATACTGAAATAAGCGTCTTTCCGTAACTAGTCGGTGTATTGACGGAAATATTATCGCTATTTCCTTTCACAAATTCTTAAATTGAAGTCAGTTGATATGCATTTAAACAGGAAATTTTAAACGTAGAGCACACAGTGATCAAAGCCTGCTCAAGCTCTGTCTCCGCTATGTTGAACTATCCCGCGAAAAGCGTCCTGAGGTCAAGGTCAACCTTCCAGAATTTAGTAGGTAAAATGTGATTGGCTAAGAGGCGGGAAAGGAATGTTGGCTTCGGGTAAGCAGGCGTTAGGGGGAGGAGCTGAAATACGAGTCCCTAAAAACGATTCCGTGGGAGGCTAAACGTTTTCCTGCAGAAGCAATTTTGAGAAAGGTTTGGAGAAATATGTTTTCAAATTACAATTTGATCGAATTAATTTAATTATATAATTAACAGTTTAATTTGCATTGCACTATAATTACACATTTATATTGGTTAAATTACTAATAAAAATGGATCATAAATGTAAGAGCAAGTAAAAGTTAAATTCAGATAAAAAATAATAATTAATTTTTACCCGCAACACATATGTCACACATATGTCTAATCTATACATACATACATGCATGCATGAACTTATTTAAACTCGAATTTCAGAGTAGCCTGAAAGGCTAATATCTTCGAGAACAAAAGAAGAGAAAATCTATTTACAGACATAAAATTCTATATACACACATAAAATAAATGTATTACATATATGAAAATCTATTTACATGCATAAAAAATGTTAAATATACCGTTAAGTCTAAAAGGAGATTGCTTTCAGGAGTCTTCTAAATCCAGATAAAGCAGACTCAGATCTTACATTATTAGCTAGGGAGTTCCAGTTCTTAGATGCAAAGTAACGAAAAGAGTTGAGGCCATAAGTAGTAGTAACGGGTTTACATAGTGATAAAATATTCGTTCTTCTAAAAGAGTATTCAGACTGACGCAAGGTAAACATGTCTTAAAGATATTTAGGAAAACTGTCATAATTCAAGCATTTGTAGATAGTGATTAACATATTTTGTATCCTTCGGTTGTACAGAGTTGCTCCTTCTGATTCATGTAGTAGCTGCTTGTAAGTCGAAACTTTATCATCAAAAATAATAGTAGGGCGCGCTTATTAAGAGATTCTATCACAGTTTCTAGCACTACAAAAATGCCAGACCGTAGAGCATTATAGAAAGTGAGGCAAAATGAAAGCATTATACAACTTTAACTTTAACTTATGCTTAATCATAAAGGAAAATGCGAATTTCAAAAATTGTTTCTGGAAAATATTTGCTTGTAAGGCGCACCCCAAATTTAAGAATAATGTTCGGTCGAAAAAGTGGTTACGAAAAAACAGTGCGCCATATAACCGAAAAACTACGGTATATGTAGAAATACAGGATAGAAGTTACATGTATGTCGCCGCATATATGTTTGACATATATGTCACCTATATGTAGAATTAAAATAGTGTACCGCATGACATATATGTCACATGTATTTACATATATGTGACATGTATGTGTGGCAACAGGGGGTATGTGATATATATGTCACATATATGTAGGTTTGGTAAGGGGACACAGCTGGTGTAAACGTTATTCCATAACGATGGCTTCTAGAAAATTTGAAATCCGATAAGTTTAAGAAGTAAAAAACGCTAGCCAATTTGACCTCAGATATTGGTCCAATCTTCAAAACCTTGAGGTTGTTTTGGCGCCGGTAGTAGTTGTGCTTATTGTTCAACAAAACAATGCCGAGCGGACAGAGTGAGTGAGTGAGTGCGTGCGTGCGTGCGTGCGTGCGTGCGTGCGTGCGTGAGTGAGTGAGTGAGTGAGTGAGTGAGTGAGTGGGTGACTAACAGTTACAGTAATAGTAACAGTAACAGTAACAGTATATCTTTATTGTGCCGTACTCTCACAAGGGAGGTATTGGTCTCAGGTTTATTCAAGTTCAAGTTTATTCAAGTTTATTTTAACTCTTATACAAGTCGATAATTCCTGGTGGACTGGGCCGCAAATAGCTTTACAGCTAATCGAGGCGGACCAGTCCTTAAATATTACTATTATAAATATAAATATTATTATTAATTTTATTACTGATTCGTCTTACGATTACATTAAACAGAATCAAAAATCGCTTAACAACATGTAGATATTACGGTCTAGGTAGAATCTAAAGGGGAAAACTAGAGACTAAAACTTGACTTCAGTTGGAAATTTAATTTTTCATCATGTTAATTAAGGTATCTATCTCGACATATGAGTTTTCAGATTCTAGTATTTCAATTAGTTTTGTTCTTATAGTTTTTTTTTAAAGAGTTTTTGGGTAAGTTTTTTAGTCTAGTTGGTATCCCATTCCAGATTTTAACACCAACACGTGAAAAGGCCTTACTTTGAACATTAAGTGCGGATTGTTTAATAAAAAAATGCTCAGATGTTGATGAGCGTGTGCTTTAAGAATGAATACTGGCAATTTTAGAGAATAAATTTGAAATATTAGTCGGTGCAGAATTAGTACTGATATTGTACATTAAATTTCTTTATAATAAAGAGTTAAAATAACAAAAAAGAGTGTTAGTTTTACAATTCACAATAATAAACTAATTTATCATTTAATTCAAGAGAAAATAAAAGGTAAGAGAATTAATCCCCCATATAGGCCCTATCCCCATCGTAATCCCTCTTAAGTTATTTTTAGATGTCGTTCCCAAGAGGGTTGAGTGATAGCCAATCAGATGTCCCCATTTTGACAGCTCCCACGCAATGCTTCGCGTCGTTCGCGATTTACCATCAAACAAAATGGCAGAGGATGTGGGAAGGAAGTGAGTGTAGCAGGAAAACGCAAATTGAAAAAGATTGGTGCCTTAGGATTTGTTTTAACAGCCGTCAGTGCGGAACGTTCAAGCGGAAAGTTCAGTAAAGCTGCTCATTTCACCTTCGGGAGATTACGAGGTCCGTGTGAATATTTTGGATTGCGCTGAACGTGGAACTGTGGACCTCAAGAATGAAGCAGCCGTAAGAGAACTAGTTTTCAAGATCTCCGTAAAAAGCCCGTACAAGATTTGTGTCACCGTTAAGTTCCTCTCTCTTTATTTCCAGCTTATCACACAATTCTACAACTTCGTCTTCAGTACTAGTTATTAAGCTGTTTTTTACTTTACGCGCCTGGATTGTATTCTTGGAAGATGAAGCCTTTGGCTTTCGATTGCTTGCAGCTACTTTTCCTGACGTTTTCGTTTCGCTTTCTTGGTTTTCAGAGAATTCTTCAGAGCTGCAGCTCCCTTCGGTATTTTCATCGTTGTTTTCATCAGCGCCTATCCATTTCACTGCTGGTCGAGTCGACTTCGACTTCGTCGTCCTCGCTTGAATTTTCCGCACTGACGGCTGTTAAAACAAATCCTAAGGCACCAATCTTTTTCAATTTGCGTTTTCCTGCTACACTCACTTCCTTGAAGTCACGTTCGTCCGCAAAATGTATAAACACCTTTCTTCCCACATCCTCTGCCATTTTGTTTGATGGTAAATCGCGAACGACGCGAAGCATTGCGTGGGAGCTGTCAAAATGGGGACATCTGATTGGCTATCACTCAACCCTCTTGGGAACGACATCTAAAAATAACTTAAGAGGGATTACGATGGGGATAGGGCCTATATGGGGGATTAATTCTCTTACCTTTTATCTTCTCTTGTTTAATTACAGTACGAGTTGAGAATCTCTATTCTTTTTTGAAGCATTAAGTAGATATATTTCCCCATAATTTTGCATGTATTTTGATTCCCAGCTTTCAGTATATATTTAATCTTGTCGTGATCATTAAGGCCTCGAAGCAATTGTCCAGTCTCTTAACGATGGAATGGATGGATTGCGTGAGTGAGTGGTCGAGTGGTTAGGGAGTCTGACCTTGATCCGCACCGTCCCGGGTTCAAGTTCCGCTGTGACTAGAGTTTTTATGTTACACTGAGCTGTGCATGTAAGGTGGGCTTACCGCTACTTCAGATTAAAAAAATGAAATGAAATAAAGAATTATTGTAAGCAAAGGAGGTGGTTGCATGATTGCTATTTTCATGTTAATCGGAACTGTATGAGGTGTGTCATCCGCCAGTTGGGACGGAAAATGGCTTATTTCGGGAGTTTTTTGTTTTTACGGAATAGGTTTATTTTTGAGTGGCTGAGAGGTTTACAGGCAGTGCGGATATTTTCCCAACATATACCTTCCATTTAAATTACCCGTTATTTTTATAGACTTTTTTCTCTCTTATTTCAACTTCCACGTGCGTCCACCTTCTGTAAATCCGTGCGGGAGAGTTTGATCCATCCTGGCAAGGTTTGAGCCAGTGGCTCACAAATAATAAAAAATGCTCGAGGCTTCAGTTACCTGTTAACCTTACCGCAATCGCAACGTTTGGTTATAAACCTAAATTTTTGTAATAAACAAAGAGATGCACTTTTTTAATTGCGAGGTATACTTTGACAGATTGTTGAACGGTGATCTTCTTGTTTTTGTGCTCTCAATGCTGATTAGCTTTAAAATATGGGAAGCAATGTGGAAGTTTTGAATAAGTGAATGTTTTGTTTAATTTTGTTTCTTTCGTTACACATCAAGACTTGTTTTTTTATTCGTAATAATTTCTCGTATTAACTTTTGTAATACTTGACATATTTTACTGTACTAATATACTGAAACAAAAAGCTTACAATCTACAGATTATATCTCTGACAGAGAAAATAATAAGCAAGCGACAATTTGCCGGATTAAAGCCACATTCCAATCAGATTCGGTTGGTTTCCCGGGAAGTCATTACTTTTAGTTCACAACCGGCTGCTAAAAACAATTTGTTTATTTAACAGTGATATAAAAAGCTTACAAATGCCAACGATTAGGGGAAAAAAGTCATTATCAAACTATTTGCAAGTTCTTCGATTTTAATACCATACAAAGTAAGCCATGGCGAATCGAAAAACACTCATCTGCTTATTCGCATTAGCTGTTATAATCGAGGCAATGTGGTGGGGTTTTATGACAGAGCCAAAGTTGAGTCTATCTCTAAAGAATTTGGGAATACAGCAAGAAAGGACGATTGGAAAGCAGAAACCACGAGTGTCCACCAATTCAGAGTCCACGACAGAATCAGAGGCCACACCACAGAGACACAAGACAACTTTAGTTACTACAGCATCTTGTGGGCAGTATTACCTCCTGCTTATTCTTGTTTCGTCGACACCTAATAATATACTAAGAAGAAGAGATATCCGAAAAACATGGGGCGTTGACTACGCTATAAAACCCCGTTGGAAGACGGCTTTTCTAGTTGCTCGAACGCAAATACAAACCGAGTTTGATTACATCTTGACGATGGAAGATGCATTTCATGGAGATTTGGTGCGAGCGAATTATTACGAAAATTACTGGAACCAAACGCTTAAGGTACAAATGGGTTTTGAATGGGCTGCCAGATATTGCAAGTTCTCTTTTCTGCTAAAAATAGACGACGATGTTTTTGTCAACACAGAGGCGTTGATTTCCCATTTAGGTCAGCCGAATATACCAAGACAAAAGCTGTATATGGGAAACCAAATCAAATCTCCTTTTGTGTTCCGGTACGGCAAATGGGAAGTCTCGTTTGAAGAGTACAATCGATCACATTACCCCGACTATTGCTCCGGGTTTGGGTATGTGTTATCCGCCGATATCGTAGCCTTGTTTGTAGATTTATTTGGCATTGTTCCAAAATTCAGAATCGACGATGTTTACGTTGGTATGCTTGCCGAAAAAGCTGGCGTAAAAATTATCCATAACGGTGGTTTTATCGTGGGTCCTCAACGCGTAACGGAGTGTGTATTACACAATGACACCCTTGTTTGGCATGGTGTAATCGGGAAATGTCTACTGGATGTTTTTAACCAAACCTTGAAAGAAACAAATTTTACGACGACAGTTCATCACTTTCAACTGAAGGAATAATAATTCACTGATATTTGCTCATCAAACACATGGACGTTTTTTGTTTTAATTATGGACACCCATGTAACTAGTCATGAAATAACACATTTGTAAATTTATAAAGTTTAAGCATGAAAACTGTGCTCGGTGGAAATGAGCTTAACTCATTTCTGTCTCGTCAAGAACGCTGATGCTATGTGGGAAGCTAAACTACATTTGGAATGGTAGTAAGTAAACTTTCCAAAATTTCCTCACAGATAGCCCATAATATTTTAATTTATGTGCATACATTTACATACATTAGAGAGTAAACTAGAACTGAGGTCAACAAAATTTGGACAAAAATTCATTTTATTTCAAATGATGTTTACTGCAAATACTACTGTTTTGAAGATTCCAAGTTACTTTGGGTTGAAAGGCGTCCTTGCGTTATATGCATTTTGTGTTACTGTGCGTGAATGAAAGTGGAAAAACGGAGAGCGGGAGAGAGAAACTGATAAGAGAAGACAGTTGTCTATTAAATATGGATTTTCGTTAATTATAAGCGAAGTCAGGTTTCCAAGAAAGCCTTGAAGTCTATAGAATGTAGACAGCAATATGTAAATACATGTAAAATGGTTTCAGTAAAATTGAAATGAGACGTTGGCGAGAAATCTGGGGACTGAGTGCCTAAAAAGATTTCCTGAAGGATTTGATGGACTGCACTGTCTTTACTTTAGGAGGAAGATGATGTCATAATTAGGCCCGGTTCAGACGCCGTACTTCAGCCAAGCCTAATCCTAAATTAATTAATCCTGCCTGAATTGATTCAGACGCCGAACTTTATTCGGCCGAAACACGTTTAGCCTCCCACGCAGTCGTTTTTAGGGGACTCGTATTTCACCTCCTCCCCACTAACGCCTGCTTACCCAAGCAAACTTTCCTTTCCCGCCGCTTAGCCAATCACATTTACCCACCAAATTCTGGAGGGTTGACCTTGACCTCAGGACGCTTTTCGTGGGATAGTTCAACACAGCGGAGAAAGAGCTTGAGCGAGCTCTGATCACCGTGTGCTTTACGTTCAAAATTTCCTGTTTAAATGTCTATCAACTGACTTCAATTTAACAATTTGTGAGAGGAAATAGCGATAATATTTTCGTCAATATGCCGACTAGTTAAGGAAGGTCGCTTATTTATCAAGCAAGCTTCGTCTTCAATCTTCGATATCCTCGCAGCTGGTCATGCTGTAGCTGTTGTGTCACCTCTCGTGAATCTGATGAAGGGCCAAGTCAGTTATTATTTACACTGTAAGAAGTATTGGCGTATCTTCGGTTAGTCTAAGTGATTTGGAGGAAGGAAACTTTGCCATCGGTAGACCATAGCGCGGAGTGGATCGAGCGAGCTTCTAGGTTATAAGCTGAATAATTTTACCGTCCGCTTCCCGTGAACTGAAGAAAAAAGTACGAATTGGCGCAGTCTATGCCATCGGTGTTAACTTCTGACCGCTTCTCCAGGACGTTTTGGGGTCGCTGTGTGGGCGAATTTCATTTGATTTCATGCAGGACCACGAGAGATCGAGCTTCCATGTGTGATTATTTTATCGGTTTACTCTATGTTTGATCGACTTATAAATGCTTCGGATTTGTAACTTGGTCGCGTCTAAATTCTTATTCGCTTTTTCAAATTTTAAGTCTCTTTTAACACATCTTAGTCAAAAACAAATCGGCTCCAGCGCTTTGAAACGATCACAAATTCGCGAGAGAAAGAAGCACGCATAAGGATTTCGCCGGACAGTTTCTCCATCGTGATTGGCTAGGATGCCAGCGAGTCAAACAATGGGAAAGGAATGTTGACTTCGGGTAAGCAGGCGTTAGTGGGGAGGTGAAATACGAGTCCCCTAAAAACGACTGCGTGGGAGGCTAAAACACGTTGAGTTTGGCCTCCAAGCCGCCAATCTTTCTTCTGCAACACTCCTTTGCGCATGCTGTCATGTAAAAACAGCATGAAAAATACATTAAAATGATTTATGCATTTGATTCGGCTCATGTGAAGTACAGTAAAAACCCGCAACTAAGAACCTATATTTTTGTGAAGTAGCCTAAACAGGTTCTTATATAAATGGTAGTTAACACAATTTTAGGCTACTTAGGTTCTTAAAATAGGTTCTTAATTCTGGAGAAAAGCAAATAAAACTCAGCTGCAAAACAAGATGTTTATTGGCCTATTTTCTATTTAAAAAAAACTCATTTTTACAGTAATGAGAATCTGCTTTTTACTTCAAATAGGATTCTTGCACTGCAGCTGTAATGTGCTAATTAAATATGATTTTAGAAAATAAGAACCTGTTTTCAAATTTTAGGCTAAATAGGTTGTTCTTTATAGGGGGTATAAAATCCAAATTTTAGGCTAACAGGTTCTTAGTTGCGGGTTTTTACTGTACGGCGTCTGAATCAAAGCCGTTCTACAGCCTTTCTTTCCGGCTGAGCCAGGCGGGATTAATTGCTCAGCCGATCTATATTAAATCAGCCGTTCCGAATTGATTCAGACGCCGTAATTCACATGAACATAATTCGTTGAATTCGATTCGGCTCGGCTGAAGTACGGCGTCTGAACCGGGCCTTAGGCACCGCGGCATGAGAAACACTTTTTTAAGCCTACCATACACTAGGTGATTTTATACGCCGATCGCAGCGAATTTGATCGCCAGCGAATTTCACTGGCGATTGATGCGGGCACACTAGGCGATGTTTTGATTACATTTGCTTCTTTTTCCTGTGTCCAAACCACGCGTCGTAGTTGTCGGCCATTTTGAAAAGTCATGTGATAAAATCGCCCAATCTGATTGGTTGACTTTACTGGCGATTCGCAGCGATGAGCGTATAAAATCGCCGGAACGGGCACACTAGGCGAATTTAATCCGCCGATCGTCGCGATCGGCGAAGATCGCAATTGCTGCACCGGGCACACTTAAGCTCTTACCGATAGTGCTAGCACTTTTTTTCGCATTATTTGGCTTCGCGAGCATTTTTTTTTTTACATTTTATCCCAAAAAGCACTGCTAGCATTATTTAGGATTTTCTACTGATTATTTGTATAATTTTGTGTTAAAAAGCACAATCTGACTTTATTTATGTCGTCCAAAGCCGCATTTTGCCCTCATTTTATTCAAAGGAGCCGAGGAGGCCTGGGGAATAGGTTTGATAGGTCAGCGGTTGCCTTCTAGAACCCAGTCCATCACACTCGTTCCAAGATGGCGTCATCCACGTTGTCATCGAGGAACAATGGAAGTCAGCCAGTCAAGGCAGAGATAGTATGGGTAATGATGACCCAATAACAAGCGATTATTAACTTCTAGTATCAGAAAACCTCAAACGTTGTGTTGGACTATGAAAAAAAAAAACATTGATCGTTACATTTTGTTGTTGAAAAATGTAACTGAAATTCTGAAAAATGTAATATTCTATGTTTAAAAAAAATCGGAAAAAGTGAGCATTTTTATGTAACCCACGAGAACTTTTTAAAAAAATTAGCATTATTTTAGTACTTTTTTTTGGCAAAAAACAAGCACTGCCTTAAGCATTTAATGCTTCTTTTACGAGCACTATCGTAAGAGCCACATATCAGCAAAGGCTTGTTTAAATGCAAACGTGCCGTTAGGTTGGACACCAGGGGTGGTCACAGCCAAGGTTTGTTAAGTCCCTAGTGGTTTTTTAACGTCCCACAGAATCAATTATGAAGAGTTGTGACACAGGGCCTACGGTTTATCGTCCTTATCCGAGAAGACTAGAAAGTCTAACCATTTTGCAAAAGGCAGCACTTTCTCCTCAATTATCTGAAGACCCTGATTGTTGGCCCGGGCCGGGGTTTAACCCGCTACCTCCCGCATGGTAGTCTAAAGAATATATACCAAGCGTTATGAACTGGAAAGCGGATTCACAAAATATTTAACAGGAAGTGATACGTCAGCTGTGCAGATCCAGAATCGCCAAATTCAGTGCTATTGGGAACACCACAAGTGCTATCGCGACAAAACCACGTGACCGATCATGTGACCCATCAAAATTTGAAGTTCACATTCATGTCGCATAGCCGAAGATCCACCGCGGAATTTCCGAAACATCTATTTGCCCCTTGGAAGCCCGAGTGAAGGTCAATATATGGCCTCTAATTTGTTTCTAAGGAGAATACAGTGACCGTATGAGTGGATTCAGTGTTTTGAAATCTGACAGCTGACAGTTCGGACGAGGCTTTGACAGATTGTGCTCCTAAAAGTAGCAAATCATGTCACTGGCAGTCCTCGTATGTTTCTGAAGTTATGCCACAAATTATGTTAGTTGTTTTGAAAATATATTAACAGAATATTACGTACATTTCAAGTTATTTTAATCTTCTTTCTCCAGTTGCAAAGTGTTGTAACTGCAAAGAGAGGTGACCGAATACATCGTACTCGATCAAATTGACCACTATTCGTCGCTTGGACAAAACTTCACCCTTTATCTTATCCAGGTGTGAAATATTAGTTAGCAGATTCTTCCGCCGTAATCCCTTCTGGATTCAGGGTTTGAGTCAAAAATGAAACAATGAAAACGGATTTTCATAGATACCTTATCAGCACAGGTACAAATGAGTACAAAGACGTGGGGTTGAGTGAATTATCCTACTTTCACATCCATAATTACGAAGCTTGGATGTTACTAACCTCACCCTGCATAATAGCTAGCGAGTCTTGACTCCTTCAGGGCAATTATAGTATATGAGGGGAAATAGATGACAGTAATAGTTTAAAGTCGAGTTACGTTATTATTATTATTTTTTGACTTACTATTTATCAACAGCAACTAGAGTAAACATCGCATTACAGAAACGCAACTATGTATACGTTATGCCCTGTTATGGTTCAATTTTATTTTGGTTTAATTTTTTTTCTCCCTTTGTGTTTGGGTATGGTAATGTTTGATAATTAGTTTACAACAAAGTGAGAAAAAAAAATTAAGCCAAGGATAAAATTGAACCATGACTAATTTGAAATATATATCACTAAATAAATAAATTATGCATCTCTCAATAACCAATCAAGGTAATATATACAACATTACAACAATTATGTCTTCCATAGGTTTGAATTAATTATCAGCAACTGATCTGTCCTGCTCTGTCCCACTGTCATTCAGCTGTGGACTGGAGTTACCTACGGGACACCAACAGTTAGATGGCACTTTCCTTTTCACAAGCTAATAATTATGTATGATCTGCCGTTTGCGTCATGCCGCCTATGACCAACACTGCACGACAATGACCTAATCCGAGATTTAAAAACTTTTTGCTCCAATTTGCGGAGCCGAAACCGCAGATCGTTTTTCTCTCGACAACTTGTAGTTTGTGAAAATTCTCTGTTTAACCTTAAAGAACTCTCTTTCCATGTTACAAAGATTAGATAAGGGAATTCGTTTCTATCATTTTTGGAATATTTCATGCAGTTCGGATAATCTACAGCCAGTACTAAACAAGGATGCCTATTCTTGGCTGCACAGCGGAGAACTGTAAAATTGACATCACTTACTTGGACTCCCTGTGGAGCTGTTGTCAGATTCCCTGCTGCTGTTGCTAGCAGTGGGTGAGTTTCTCTTTCTGGTCATTACCGTCTGGGGTGGGGTAGAGGCCGAGTTGTCGCTGAGCTCATCAGGACTGATGTGCACAAGGTGATACTCGTCCCCAGTTGACCCGGGTAATGAACTGAAGGAAGGCATCACATCAGATTCCACTTTGCAGCTGACTGAAATCCAGAACATCCCGTAATGTAGTCACGAACATTTTAAGTGTGACAGGCTAAGGGCGCTGGTTATTCCTTTGTACGGAAACCCCACCCCTGTGACAGCAATGTCACGGATCGATCACGTGAAAACTAGTAAAGTACATTGCTGTGTTATTTTTTCTAGCCTTTGTCGGATGAATGCTGTCAACTCAGTCAAGATTTAGACTCGTTGGGTCGATTAGATGGTTAACAAAACCGCGTTCTAAGCCATTTTACATTTTGCCAACAGTCATATCTAAAGATTGTCTGCTGCTGAAGGTAACAAGAAGGCTTGCATCCCAGTCTAGAAACTATTTATCTACTTAAAATAAACCACAGATTTGGAGGCCCACTGATTGACTTAAGCCGCGGCCTAAGTTAGACCGTTATGTTTAGTAAGGTTTATTTGAGGATTGCGAACTCTCTACATTCCTTACTACAGATCTGAATCTGGTACGAATAACGGTTTGAGGGATCGTTTTAAGGGGGTATGCCTGATGACAGATAACGCATTGAATTATTCAGAGGACTTTCTTGGCGACGAAGCCGAGATGGCTGCCACTATACTCATGCGAACAACTAAGTATACCTGCTCTAAAGCTATTCCTGATAATAAGTTATATTAGAATTAAGTCTATCAAACACAGCTGGTATGCGAGCTGCACATGCCACCACTGGATATGTTAGAAGCCCATGACTCCTGAAATTGCAGTGAAATTTTTACGTGTACATGTTTAAATGCTCTTTACAACTTAAGGGGGGAGGGGTCAGACATAAGCAAGGAAAGGGCCTACGACAATCTCACTTCTACCCACCCCTCCCACGGCTACGTCCCAACAGCGAGGACCTCCGTCTCACACGTTCACCTCAAATAGTGGTACAGTAACATAATTAGAAATACCTTCAGCAGGGACGAGTGGAGACGTGTTGCTAAGCGACTGTAGAAGCTCCTCTTCAGTAGCAGAGTATCTCATTCGGTACGTTTTATTGATGGCCGAGGCACGCTTCAGATCTGATAGCAATTGAGAACTTAACTGAAGACCTGCAAGGTATCACAGAGTGTGAGACATGAAAATATAACTCGAAAGGACATATATCGCTTCCGCTTCAGGGAATTTGCCCCAATTAACTTGAGTCTTCATAATAAAAAATCATGAACTAGGAAAAACAAATTCAACACCCAAGCTAAAAGAAACGAACATCGTTTGACGAGAACTGAAGAAGGTTTAGGCAAAAGCATGGTGACCACACAAAGCAAAGATGCTTCATGCAATACTTCACAATGCGCGATGTATTGCGACAATATTTTATTCGCTCTTAACGGGAACCTCCACTCTTACAACAAATCCACGCAAAATTGTTGGAAATAATTACTAGCTTCCAAATTTTGTTTTGAAACGTGAATATAACATTTAAGTATACAAAAAAAAATCTATATCATTATCGCCTATTTTCGCTTTCAAATTTATTCATTTCATTGGACCCTGTTCACTAAAGTAAAGATGTTGACTGAGAAATCAATAAAATGAGCTGGTACCATCGCTTCCGATTGAGGAGGGGCTGGTGTTTGTTCTGTGCACCTTTCGTTTGGTATCCTTTGACCGAGAGCTGAAAGCAAATTCAGGTGCTAACCAGTTAGTACCTGTAAAACGAGTGAAGCAACTGCTGTGTAGCATGAAAACGTTGCGGGAGTTATATTTTGCAAATTTACGATTTTTTTGGCGAAGTTTTTGAGCCTCAAGATGACTGAATTTATTCTTCTGGGAACTAATTTTTGCGATTTCCTGTTTCAAGAAGGAGAACATTGACAAGGAAGGAAACGAACATTTTCAACTTTTATTACGGGTACGCTGTACCAAGAGAGTTTACGGTATTCACGAATTGTTTACCGTGTGATTTGTTTGGATAAAAACTATTTCTCTAAGCTCAGGTTTCTGTTAAAAGATCAATTTCTATTAAATTCTATTAAATGAAATTCTATTAAGTTCTATTAAATATTAATAATAATAATCCATATTAACAATTTTTATTTGTCCGATATATATCGCCCAGTATGACAAGTTTACATTAAAAAGAACATCGGAGGTCTTTATTAGAAAGAAGGGAGTAATTTTTGCGGCGTTTCATTCTGTAGAAATTTATTTTTTGCGGATCGAGAGCAATTGGCAAAAATGCAAATTGAATTTTCATGCTACACGGTCCTCAAAGAGGATGAGGTGATAATGCAGGCCCCCAAAAAACTACAGTACGTTTCTTTAATGATACCTAGACATCACGCATATCCTATTTCAACAAATCTTCCGTTTGCCATAAACAGGTATTGATCAATAAAGATAAATTTATACCGAATCGGTTTTATCAAACCTCTTTTTCTTCTACGTCAAAGATAACTAACATTAGCTAGCGGTGTGTTTTACCGTGGGGTGTCTGTGTCCATTTCTGGCAAGTGATGAGGTGCTGACAAGTCGGGCTCAGGGCTACCACGCCCAACATCATGATTAGGGGGTATGCTACAAGCTGCTCCACTCACTGCTAACAGCAACAACAACATAATCAACGTGAAAAATGTGATAAAAAATAGTCAGGGTTGCCACTCACTAAGATGAGGAAAATTCCCTGACATTGCACTGCGAGACAAAACCTTGGGCAATATAAAAGCCAGCAATGAAGCTACAGAAATCGATTCCTTTCAGGGCTGTCACTATTTTTTTAAATAGGCGGGTACATGAAAAAAAGTAGCCGGGAGCCAAATTTCCTCGGTGTGTACTGTTGATGAAACTGTTAAACTTGGGGGAGGGGAGGCGAGCTGTAGCCAAAGAAACCCAAATAGACACAGAACACACTGGTTGCAGTTGACTTCAAATCTGAGTGTGAGTATCGTTTGGCTTGAGATCACGATTGCTTTGAACGGTTTGTTTATTACCACAGCATTCAGTATGCATTCCTATTCCTGTATGCCTGGATTTTTCTCCCCAATTTTTTTCAGCTGCTGAAGCTTCTAACGTTAGTGAGCGGATCCTCTAAATCACGAAAAGCGTGCTAAGAAGTGGTGCTTTGAAGGACACGTTGGTTTTCTTACAGGGGCATGTGTGAGTGAAGCTCAAGCGTCATCGTTAGTGAAAATGTATAACTTACATCACTCTGGGCAATAGTTCATGCACACCGAAGCCAACGGGCAGTGCAAACAAATGCGCACAAATATATGTAGTACCTCCTTTCCTTGGAGAAGTGCGACCTTTACCAGGATCACTGGGATCTAGGCTCGGAAGCGAGGCACCTCGGCGATGAGGCCTGACGTTACCCGATTTTGACAGCTTGGTTTGGCTGCCAGTCGACAGAGATTCTAAACACAAAACAGCAGTTATCAAATCCAAGAATGTTGCAGCAATAGAAACGCACTTAGCTAAAAAAAAGTCCTCTTTGGCGTCCGCTACTAGCAGCGCTCGTTATACTTTTCCTTCCACTCATTTTGGTCCGCACAATGATTGTACCTGCATGCATAACACTTACCAATTAAAACCAAATAAGTACGATACAAGAAATCCTACAGTTTTCCCTGTTATCAATAGCAGGGCAAAGAATTTAGCAAAAAATTCCTCCAGGAACAGGCTCAATTTTCTCTGCAGATAATCTTTTCGTAAAACTGTTGCCATACAATTAAAATGGATTTTAAAACATGTGGGCAAACTTGTATAAAGAAAAACTTTCCGACAAACGTACATTATGGCATTTGTGAGCAAGTGACCCCAAAACAAAGCGAAGAAACAAAGATGACATGTTGGTCAGACATGTTCATTGTACAAGTCAGAAATACAAGTCCTCAATTACTTTACATGTACAGTGGAATCCTGTTAATGTAATGTTTAATAAATGAGCAGGAGTGTTTTAGGACTTGATAAAACACGAATTGCGAATTTATTGAACGGCTCAAAAAAGTTTACTCTTCATCTATCCATTCTTGCGCTAAAATTTGGATTTTGGGTTATTTTGGCCTAGAAAATTGGATGCAAAATATATAAAGACACTCATTAGAAATTTAAAACTTCTTTTGTATTTCCTTCATAATTATTAATGCATTTTTTTAAACGGACACCAAAAAGCACATGCCAAAGTGTCCGCATTATCCGGGCTAATAAACCATTTTGCTAATGATTAGTTCCTGATGAATTGTGGGTAGATCCAGTCCTTTGTGGGGGCAAACGGCCATTTTAGGACGTAATTTGAAATTGTAATTCTGACTGTTTTCCCCCACAAAGGACTGGATCTACCCACAACTCACCGGAACTGATCATTAGCAAAATGGTATGACCTTTCTAGTTGCAGGGACCAAGGAAACTGATAGTTATAAGCGGGTGTCCGAGCGGGCTTACACTGTATAATGTGATCGTACGGGAAACTTACCTTCCAGTGCCTTAGCGCTGTCAAGAGACGCGGCCGCAGCTTTATGAGCCTCTGCACGGGTTAAACAGCTCTGCAGTCTCTCCAGCATGCTGCTAGTTTTCTCCATGCGAACTCTCTTCTTATACCTGTCCTTAGATTTGTCCTTGTCATCATCTCCTCGCTTGGGCCATTCCACCAGTGTAACGTACCTCCTGGACACCCCAGCCGCATTCCAGCGAGAGCCTCGCGGCCCCCTGTTGTCAAACTTGAGTAGATTGAGTAGAGCCCTCTCCTCTGCATCAATAATCGGTCCTTGGTTGTTGGGAAGACAGTTTGCACAGCCCATCTGAGGTGACACGTCTGGTTTCCTCTCCGCCTCTTCACGCTGCTCAGGCATGCAGTTGATGTCGAAAAATTCAAGATGAACGTCCTCGACACTCCAGGAGTCTTGGTCAGGCTGGGCTGCCTGTTCCTCCTGCGGGCTCTCAGGGCAGGGCAAGAGATCACGCAGGGTGTCCTCCTCGAGAGTTTCATCTGAAACCGCAATGGACACCATCAAGACTGTCTGTAACTTACAAATGTATTTTAAAGTTGAGTCACTAACATTCGCTTTGGATATGCTGAGATCAATGTCGGTTAAAGTTTTTGGATGGAGGCCGTTTAGAAGGCCTGTGCAGACACCAATTCACAGTTAGTTACTATACAGATAATCTTCAGTAAAGTGTTGAGGTTGTTCACTCATCATGACTAACGCGTTTTTGGCACATATTCTGAGTATTCTGAAAAAGGATTACACTTTAAGTCTATAGATAACTGTGAATATATGACAATCATATATTTGAGCTGCGGATTAAAGAATGAATATGTGACTGATCATCGCAGTTATGAACACTACTTCAGCAGTAGCGAAAATAAAGCCAGAAAAAAAATTCAGGATTGTACGGGATTCGAGCCCATGAACTCTGCGATACTGGTGCAACGCTCTACCGACTGAGCTAACAAGCCACCTGGGAGCTAGTCGTTTTGTTGGTTCATAATATACCCGAGAGAGATGGATAGTTGACTGTGAATATACGAATATCATATATATCAAAATAACCAGCTCCCAGTTGGCTTGTTTTCTCAGTTGGTAGAGCACTGCAGGCTTTATTTCCACTACTGCTTAAGTAGTGTTCATAATTGCGATGAGCACTCTCATCTACATTAAATGCCCATGTTGTATTTTTTGCCCGGCAATGAAAAATATCTAAAAGCAAGCCATCAGGTATTAGTTGTTCAATGAGTTTTACCCGCGGGAAAGTCGCTTTACCCGACGGATAAGTCGCTTTACCCGGGGGATAAGTCACTTTACCCAACGGATAAGTCGCTCTCTTGGATATAAATTGTGCCGCATCTAATACATTTTATCTGTTGGGTAGTGACTTCTCGCCGACTAAAGTTATCTGCTCTTCGAACAACTGGGGACAGGTTAAATTGTCCATCTTTGGTGAGTATTGTATACCTCTCAATGACTCCTCATCAGCCCCCTCTGGTTCGGACATGTCCTCTTCAGCCTCACCCCTCCCCTGTGTTTCCTCTTCGCCACTCTCTACACAACTTTCCTCCTCGTTCTCATTCTCCTCTTCATCATTTCCATTATCATCCTCTTCAATAGTGTCTCCATCCACAACCTCCTCGCCTTCCTCTGATGCGGGCAGAATGGGGCCTGTGGAAGAGACTGCATTTGTTAACATTTGGGTCTCTTGAATCACTTCTCTTCTAACTTTGCAAAAACAAGATACAAACCTTGGAAGCAGGCCGCAAAGATACAAAATTATGATCAAAACTGACAAGACTAAGAAGAACTCAGAGAAAAACATGACTTGATCTGTTTCAAATTGGTTAGCGAGTTGACAATTGCATCGAGCTGTATGGACGAAGGGTGCCTGGGATGACCTGGGGCCTTCACTGTGACCAGACGGCCACTAGACAGTAAAAATGCTTCCATGGCTAGTAATCCCCGCAACCCAGCTATGAGCCCCCACACAGAGACATCCAGGCACCCGTCACATTGTGTTAACAGTGGAAAGGAGATAGGAGAAGATAGAACTGCAAAAAAATCTGACACGCTACGTAGCACTGACGAACACATCACACGCAACTCCAACGATGTGCTCTGTGCATACGCTACCGTTTGCTTCGCTGCCCAGATGACAAACCAGCATCACTTTGTTGTTAAAGATAATTGGGTGGGATACTAAATTCAAAACCCAGGACCTAATGAAAGTGCTCAACTATACCTGAGGCAGTTTCCACATCCAGTGCAGTGTGGACTGTGGCCCTGGGTCTGACAGATTGCCGTGTCACTGCTTGGGAGTCAACATGTTGCTTGGTGACCATATGATCATTATCATCCTCCACACTATCTAAAGACTGTTCCAGTAGTGACGCATGACTCATGTCTGATAAGCTCCCAGTTGGTGCTGCTGCTGCTGCCGCCACTGCTGCAGTGGGCGGGTGATTCCTTGATAATTCAATGGCAAGACGCTGGGTTGAAAAGAACATCAACGTTAAAGAAGCTTCAATATGGCGTGAAAGGAAATCATACTGCCTGATTACTTTGCATAGTGTGGGCTCAATGCCTAATTAAAGAACCAAGGTGTCCAATTTCCTCTCTTCTCGTTTGTGAAAGGAGAAGAGAGAAAACCTCAAAGGAAAAATTAGGCTGTCTGGGATTCGAACATTGACCTACAGTGATTAATTGTTTAAACCGCATAAGTTGATGAAAAAACTGCGAGGATGACATCGTAGATGGCAAATCATGGTTTAAAGACTGGTATTTTTGGTAGGAGTGTAAAAATCAGGAAATAACTGATGCCTGCACCATACCTCTTTTAAGTCATTTATCTGTTGCACATATTGAGTTTGAGCAGTCTCAAGTTGATTGATGTACCTGTTGTCAAAACAAAGCCTCGTAAATACACATCATAACAGGAGACTTGCTACTCTATTCGAATTAGATTGCAAACTAGTCCAATTTTTAAGAATTAATATCAATAATAATGATCATGATCATGACAACAACAACATCAACATCAACAACAACAACAATAATAATATTAATAATAATAAATAATAATAATAATTAACATAATTTATAATGCATTAATTCCACATGAATATGATCAAAAGTGCGTAAGAAATATTTAGATACCATCATTTAAAAAGAGAATAAAAATACAAGCTGAATATTTGCTGATTTTCAGTACTGCTTTTAAAAGTAGTGTATCACTCACATATTCATTATTTAATCCATAGTTTGAATATGATTTTCATTTTCACATATTCATCACTCACAGGTATATTACGAACAAAGAAAATGGCCAGCTCTCAGCTGGCTTGTTAGCTCAGTTGGTGGAGCACTGCACCAGTATCGCAGAGGTCGTGGGTTCGACTCCCGTACTAGCCTGAATGTTTTCAGGCTTTACTTTCACAACTGCTAGTGCTACTGCTAGTGTTCATGACTGCAATGATCACTAACATATTCATTATTTGCTTACCACTGCTGGTCCCTGCACTTTTGGTAAAATGTTGGTGGTCTGACTTGAAACCTCAGAATCAGGGTATCATTGGCTATGTTCAAATAGCCTTCATTTCCCTGCAGAGCAAAACACAAAATTTAAACAGTTGCATCCTTCTACTGTAGGCTGCCAGTCACTGGTTCTTCACTGACTGTCCTAGTGTAAAGCGTGGTTTTCACTTGCGATGCAAGCACAAGCGCAAGCATAATTGCAAGCACAAGAGCACTTATTTCACTGTGAAAATGGGCTTAATGCAAGCATGAGCATAAGCGCTAGGATCAAAATTGTTCCTTTTCCTTGTGCTTGCGCTTATGCTTGCGTTAACTTGCATAGTGTTCATTTTCACTGGGCATAAGCTACTTATGCTTGCTCTTATGCTTGCGCTTGTGCTTGCATCGCTACAGTTACTGTAGTGAAAACCAGGCCTAAGTTACATACATGTAACTAATATCAATCCCAAAAATCGGGGAGCAGGGTTGGCGCAGTGGTGAGAGCGCTTGCCTTCCACCAATGTGGCCCGGGTTCGATTCCCGGACTCGGCGTCATAAGTGGGCTGAGTTTGTTGGTTCTCTACTCTGCTCCGGACGAGAGGTTTTTCTCCGGGTACTCCGGTTTTCCCCTCTCCACAAAAACCAACATTTGATTTGATTTGATTTGATTTATTTAGAGTTGATTTGATTTCATATACGTGAGGCGCATTAATTTGAAAATTGTATAATTGAAGTTGCGCCATATAAATAATAATAATAATAATTATTATTATTATTCCTACAAATCAAAGGTTTTTATACTGTATTCCAACAATATTTCACTTCTTCACCAAGGAGGGGTTTCCTAAAATCAGTTGTTGATTGCTAAAGCACACCTGAAAAAAAGACAAGAAAAAACAAAACAAAATTTAAAAGGTTGAAAACTTACCAGGAGATCCAAACGGAAAAATCTGTTATAACCCCAACATTCACCAACTTCAAAATCAGATGCTGGAAATATAGATAAGAAGTAAAGAAAAATATTTAAATTTCTTTACTACAGGATGATTCAAATCGTGACCCTTTCAGGGTTCATACCCCTTCTCAGAAACAATTTCCAGAACTTTTCCAGGCATGAGAAAGTTTCTTTCCATAATGCACATTAACTATTATTCAGTTGTTGGAACTTCCCAACCAGCAGCTCCTAAATGTCTTCCAAAAGAAAACATTATTACTTGAGTATACAGAATTCCAGGATTTTCCAAGACCTCTTACCATTTTCAAGGACTTACCAGTCCTGGGAAATGGTAGACTAAAATTCAAATACTTTCCAGGATTCCCAAGACCCATACCAACCCCGCCTTTTGTCAAACCATTTTTTCAAGACAAAGTAAATTCTCTGAAACTTTTCTTAAATCTGTTAGTTAGAAAAAACACAGCGCACCATCACATGTAGCTTAATCACAAGGGTTTCAGCATGGATGTTTGGGGTTGTCGCTCTCTCAAGGACCCCATAGTTGAAAGACCACTTTGCCACTCTTTTCCAAAGTGCTCTATTTTCTTTGATTTTGTATGACTCACCAAATTCTCTGACTATATTTTTGCTTGAGTCAGGAGAAGCATGATGTATCATTTCAACTCGGTACTCATATCTGTAAGCAGACAAAAATTACAGTCTGTGTTAATTGGTTAATTTTTTCATGAGAACTTCTCCTGTGTCCACTGTCACTGACTGTCAAGAGAGGTACCTCTCCATGAGTAAGCTAGAAAGGAGATGACTGTTGTCCAGGCTTTGTGATTTTAAGCAAAATTCAAAAACTTATTAATAATTTATGAAGGAAATACAAAAGAAATTAATGTTGAACGAGTGTCTTTATATCTGATAATTAGATGTTGCAGGTAAAAATTAAATTTAGGTAACTTAGGTTGAATCTCAATTCCGTCACCAAGCCCTAATTATTCATAATTAGGGCTTGGAGACAAAGGGAATTGAGATTCAAGATACGTTAAAAATTTTTTACATGCAATACACTGTACAGACATGGCTAAATTTTATGTCTGATTTTCTAGGACAAACTAACCCAAAATCTAAATATTAGTGTAAGAATGGATAGATGTACTTACAGCAAAGCTTTTGAACCTGTTCAATCAATTCGCAATTCGAGTTTTATGAAGTCCTAAAACACCCGACTGCACCTCATGTTTTAAACTTGATAAAATACCCCTGCTCATATATCAAACATTACACAAAAGGTGAAATATAAAACATAGTACTTGGATGTCTCAGGCAGTCCAGCAGAAAGCTCCAGGAATACAGACAAATAGTTGCCTCTGACAACACCATTACCATCCTACAAAACAACAACAACTTCTTCAAATAAAGATTACAGACAAGTGAAAAGACAGGTGACTGAGGGCAACATGAAACACTTGTTATGAGTGAATACCTTTGATGCGAACAGGTGATCTCAGATGATGAAGGTTTATTTAACTCACAAAAGAACAACATTGTTATGAACGTGAAGCTCAGTGAAACAAATAGTAGCTCAAAACTTTATAAGCCTGGTTCACACTAGCAACATAACAACATAATGATATCATCATAATGACATAAAAGGATCTTATCTTGCAGTAAAAAGGATGTTACATTTGCAGTGTGAACATGTAGACATAATGACATTAGCAACATAACAGGATGAACATAACAGTATTAAGATAAAACTGATGATTTTTCCTTATGTCATTATGTCAATATAATTAATGTTGTTATTTCGCTAGTGTGAACCAGGCTTTTAGGATGCCCCAAGATTTATGTTAGTTTGAACAAATTCACCCCAAAAAAGCATCAAGAGGTTTTGATTGTTTTTATTTAATCAGCACTACTTAATTCATTTAATACAGCACTTTAAACTCACTATCAGCATGGGTGATATCACAGAATTGAAGACGGTTTATTATAAATTAAAATAATTTCCTGTGACCTATGGCATAGCCCTGCAACCTGGGATTGGTTGAACTGGTAAATTTGTTTAGTGGCATTGAAATTAAAGTCCAGTAAATTTCAAAAAAATGAAATACACCTGTACAAAACAAACAAGTTTATATTTACAAAGCTTATCATGCTCACAAGGATAAACATTTTTGGCCACTGGTATTCAGAGGTCATGCATGGTAACTGCTAGCCCATGGAAACAACAGATTTAACAAAAACATCATTACATACAGGATACACTTTAAGTCTCCAACTGAGTCCACTGACGTTTAATGGTTCACTGTACACAGGATCTGCCTTCCGGCGCAACAAACTGAAACAAAACAAACAAAATTAGAGCAGTTTTCAGTTGAGTGTCGAAAGTAATTATGGTTTTGCTTTGGTTTTGCATTGCTTCGCTCTGTGATTGGCCAGGAATACTCGTGCCACTTTCTCAACCAATGAGAAGCAAAACCAAAACCAATCATGACTTGTACATGCTTATTTTCCCGCACTTTACGCTGGCTACATATAATTGCTTCGTATTCTGATTGGCTCATTGCACTGCTTACTTCTGTTGTGATTGGTCAGAGTAATTGCTTTGGTTTTGGTTTTACGACACTCAATTGAAAAGTGCTCTAAACAAACAAAAACCCAAGCAATCAATCAATCAGTCAGTACATCAGTCAGACAGACAGACAACCAATCAATCAGTACATCTGAGTCAGTACATCAGTCAGACACAGTAAATCATTCAGTCAGTACATCAGTCAGACAGACAGTCAGTCAGTGCATGTATCAGTCAGTCAGACAGACAGTCAGTCAATCTGTCAGTACATCCATCAGACAGACAGTCCACCAATCAGTCAGTACAATAGTCAGACAGTCAATCAGTCAGTACATCAGACAGACAGTCAGTCAATCAGTCAGTAAATCAGTCAGACAGAAAAGCAATCAATCAGTCAGTGCATCAGGCAGACAGTCAGTCAATCAGTCAGTACATCAGTCACACAGACAGCCAATCAGTCAGTCAGTACATCAGTCAGACAGACAGTCAGTCAATCAGTCAGTACATCAGTTAGACAGTCGATCAATCAGTCAGTACATTAGGCAGACAAACAATCAATCAGTCAGTACATCAGTCACACAGACAGTCAATCAATCAGTCAGACAGACAGACAGACAGACAGTCAATCAGTCAGTACATCAGTCAGACAGACAGAAAGACAATCAATCAGTCAGACAGACAATCAATCAGTCAGTACATCTGTCAGACAGTCAATCAATCAGTCAGTACATCAGACAGTACATCAGTCAGTCAGTACATCAGTCAGACAGACAGTCAATCATTCAGTACATAAGTTAGATAGACAGACAGACAAACAATCAATCAGTCAGACAGACAGTCAATCAATCAGTCAGTACATCCGTCAAACAGTCAATCAATCAAACAGTCAGTACATCAGTCAGACAGACAGTCAATCAGTCAGTACATCAGTCAGAGACAGTCAACCAATCAGTCAGTACATCAGTCAGACAGACAGTCAATCAATCAATTAGTACATCAGACAGACAGTCAATCAGTCAGTCACCACATCAGTCAGACAGACAAACAGACGATCAATCAATGAGTACATCAGTCAGACAGTCAGTCAATCAGTCAATACATCAGTCACACAGACAGCCAATCAGTCAGTCAGTACATCAGTCAGACAGACAGTCAGTACATCAGTCAGACAGTCAGTCAATCAGTCAGTACATCAGTCAGACAGTCAATCAATCAGTCAGTACATTAGGCAGACAAACAGTCAATCAGTCAGTATATCAGTCACACAGACAGTCAATTAATCAGTCAGTCAGTACATCAGTCAGACAGACAGCCAATCAGTCAGTCAGTACATCAGTCAGACAGACAGTCAATCAGTCAGACAGACAGTCCATCAATCAGTCAGTGCATCCGTCAGACAGTCAATCAATCAATCAGTCAGTACTTCAGTCAGACAGACAGTCAATCAATCAATTAGTACATCAGACAGACAGTAAATCAATCAGTCACCACATCAGTCAGACAGACAAACAGACGATCAATCAATGAGTAAATCAGTCAGACAGTCAGTCAATCAGTCATTACATCAGTCAGACAGACAGACAATCAATCAGTCAGTACATCAGTCAGACAGATTACTGTCCCTTAAAACTTTTAGATTAACAAGGTGATATTAAATAGAGCCATGTTAATTGCATATTTATTCAAATGAAGGAACATATTCTACTTTTGGTTTTTAGAGTTACATTAAACAATGTGGACTTTAAAAGAACTTAACAACTGCATTGCTAAATGGATGTTGGGTGCCTGAGACATCCAGAAGCTTCCACTATTGGCAGCCAGCTCCTAGATGAAGACTGCTCCCGTGGCTGGCAAATCCTGGCAACCCATACATGAGCCCCCACGCAGTAAGAGGAACAGGCACCCGTCACATTGTCGAAACAGTGGAAAGAGGGAGGGAAGGGGTGGGAAGAGAACTGCCTGGGTGATGAGCTGCCACGCAAAAGCAATTGTAAAAACGCCAGAGGAAACGCCTCCTGTACACAATGCTACAAACCACAAGCACATGGAAATCCGACACAATTGCGCATATGTGTCAACACCGCTGACTACCAATGAGAACACAAGCACTCTTTGTTGTTAACTCCGTTAAATTGCATTTAACTGCATTATATTTATTATTTTATTTGTAAATCCTTCCTTTTAATTCTCACTTCTACTCTGTTCTCTTTAATAATGCCTGAAGTACCTTGAGCTAATCAATCTGTTTTTTAAGACTATCTTAAAATGGCAAAAGAAACACTAAAAAATACCTAAAGTTTGTGATACAAAATGTGCTTGTGTCGTATCCAGGTACAATTTCACTGCAAGTAAATGACATTATTAGAGAATTTTAAAAGCAACTTTATTCAGAAAAGCTAGCAATTTAAATAAATGTCATTAATGCTACATGTAATTATAAAATTAATTGTAACTATTTTCAGGCAATATCTGGCCAACTAAGCAGGGAGATGTTGTGGTTTCAATTAATGGTTTTCCTATAATGTCTTCCACACATGGAACAAAAGGAAAAGGAACAACACAGACTTCCAGCAACCATTCAAGAGCTATTATCCACCTCTTGAAATACTTTGAGGGTAAGAGTCCAAAGTATGAAGTCTATTTTGAATTCTCTATTTGTGATGACCTTTAAACTAATGACTAATTTCAACATACTGTACCTTGAAAAATCAGCTGGTATTGGTGGGCTGACAAAGGATGCCATGGGCTTGCGATGAACCTAAGGGCCAATTAAAAAATACTTACTTCATATAAAATCTGTATACATCTTCTAAGAAATTAACCATCATCAAAAAAGATGCACAATTTGTATTTAATTAATAAAAATTTATCAATTAAATTTGCTATTTTTTGAGTGTTGATTTAGCTGATGCAAATACAACTTGGAGCCTTATTTCCATCACTTAAAAACATCAATTCCAGATGGATTGAACTATGAATTTCAAACATGTGCAATTCAACTAGTAGGTGACTGGATGCCCTGGGTATTCATAACACAAGTAGTAATTTTTCAGAAATTCATAACTAAAGATAAAGTGTATTTAAAAATCTTTAATAATAAAACATTGTGAACATTGTATCTTCTTTTAAATAGTTGTTTCACAGACCTGATTAAACATCTGTAGAAGTTCGCCACTTTTGGCAATAAGTTCACTTCTGGAACATGAGTGCAACTAAAACGCAGAACAAAATGTGATAAATCATTATTACTGCATGATAGCAGAAAATTCATGAGCTAATAAGTTTTCATGTCATAAATTTACCTTTGCCTGCAGTCTATTGTGAACTTATAATAATTTATTTAGTAATTATCAAAAACAAAATACCTGATGTTCCACCTCCTGCAATAGTGATTCCAATAATTCAGTCTCCTGAGTCAGGGAATTTTTTTGTCCTGTTCATGGAAGACATTGTGTGACATAACAAACCAAATTATAACAAAGCAATAAGGTCAACAGACACGTATTTATGACTGTACAGATTGCCACACATTGGTACAGACACTGTACCATGGACTTAATTTCCACAATGTTACTTTAGACACATTAAAGGACTTTCAAATGTCAATTTGTTGAAAATTTATGTTTTATCCTTCGCAGCCGTTTTTTGGGTCATGCAACGGGGAACCCAAATAATGGCTGCAAAGGAGACTAATGTTTTAGGCATCATTTACATGGACATGGTTTCCAATCGACACGGTTTCATGACCTCGAAACCGCAACAAAAACGACACGGTTTTGAAGTGTTTACACAGAACCTATCCAACCGTTTATGTCATGGCGATCTTGCACTCAGGCATTCTTCTGGAAGCATAACACCGTCCAAAAAGTTGTCCCATCAAACACGAGTTCTCCCAGGCTGAATCCAGAATCGTTGTTTTGCTTTTCTCTTCGTTACTCTGGAGCGTATCGATGAAAAAGTCAACATTTCAAGACATCTCTGCCTGTTATTACAATATAAAATGAACTTAAATTGTGATTGTGCAAAAAAGCGCTGCACTCTGTGCGAGGTTCACAAAATTACCTTTCGCGAGCCAGCCAATTTCGCACCAAAATAAGTAACCGTTTTTAAATCGATGCGGTTTCGCCATTTACATGACCAATGAAACCGTATTGTTTCGAAAATGCTCCACTTTTCGAACTCGACCGGCACCGTGTAAACGAAAGGCGTAACCACATCTGTTACAAATGAAACCGTGTCCATGTAAACAGTGCCTTAATTGCTGAGCTTGAAAATCATACACATGTATGGTGTACTGTATGTAGGTCCATGATTCTCATAGCAAACCTTGTACAGTACATTTGCAAAATAATGTCATACTAAAGATTCCCTTGAAAGACCAACCATGTGCTGTTGTGACTTACCCATAAGAGTGAGTAGTTTACTCTTCAGCTGAGTATCCAAACGGGCTATCATCAATTCAACTGCATTACGGATCTCACGAACACGCTACAAAAGTGAACAAAGTAGATTATATCATAGCTCACTTCTGATTCATTATAAATTTTTTTAATTTTCTAGCAAGAAAAAGTCACAAAACACATCAGAATGTACCTCTTCTTTAGCTTCTCGTAAGCTTTCAACATTGCGTTCCTAAAGGAGAGTAATAAAATATTATCAGAAATTTCTTGTAGAGTAGATCGAGTGCTGCTCAAATTTACCCTGGACATAGCTTAAACACAGTGGTGGTCAACAACAAAATAAAATTTACTGTCATTATTTACTGTACAGGGACCAGTTCCTGAAAGGTGTCAGTAATAACTCTATTCCAGGGATAAATCTGCCTTATTCCAACAGGTATTCTTAGAATAAGACAGATTAATTTTATCCCTGGAATAGAGTTATGACACCTTTCAGGAACCAGCCCCAGTACACGGGAGAACTCCTACTTTCCCCACATTCAAATATCTCTAAGTTGTAACTAAGTTTCATTACCTCCTTACAAAGAGAAAGACAGTGAGATCCTGACCATGCAATCAGCAATGAATAAACAGGGTCACTGCCCTGATTACAACACCCTCCTCCCATCATGACCCAAACAAAAATGTGTACATGCCCAGGCAGTGGGGAATTTGCTTTTTCTGATTTAAGAGAGAAGGAATTGAACTGGATTTCAGTTTTGGTCTGTAGTCTGGCAGAATGCACAGCTGGGTCTGGGTTTTGCATACTTTGTAAGAATCTAGGTTGAAGGAACTGGAGAGTCTAACTGAGAGTGCATGTCTCACTTTCTGCAAATAACAAATAGTCATCAAATGAAACTAAGTATGTTCTTTTGGATGCAAAATCTGACACTTATAGTGCACGGCAAGTTGAATGGGTTTGTGATGGTGATGTGGGGGGGGGGGGGAGGGGGGAGGGGGGAAGGAGTAGGATTGTAAATAAACCAATCATGGCTGTTGGGAATGGCTAAGGAAGAAATGTCTAACTTTACCATTTTAACACGTAACTTCTACCTAAAATTGGTTGCAACATTGTGTGTTTCTGTTAGCAAACTTTGGGTAGGAGCTGGTGAAACTTGACAAAAAGTAAATGTATCAGCTTAGCTATCGCGCAGCTTGTACACCCAATTTCAATTCTTGACATCCCTAAGATTATATTAAGGCCGCTGACTCTGAAATATTTAAATTCATTTGGAAAAAAAAGAAGGACAAAATCAAACGTAAAGGTATGTTTCTAGACTATAACCAAGGGGGCTTACATGCACCCAGCGTGGAGACCATGTCTAAATCGCTCAAACTAGCTTGGATCTCGAGATTCTTAATAAATGACCAAATGAGTGAGTCCTGGAAAGTAATTCCAGAACATTTTTTTGATAAGTACGGTGGGTTAAAATTTTTGTTGCACTGTAATTATGACCAAAAATTTCTTGAGGAGGCACATTTCCCAAACTTTTACAAGTTATTGTTACATTATTTCGCTGAACTTAAATTGTCTTACAATTCCCAAGACAGTGACCATGAATTTATTATATTCAATAACAAACAAATTTGCATAAATGGTCGAACAATTTTCTATGGGAGCTGGTTTAATAGGAATGTTACTCTTATTCAAGATCTTCTGAGAGTTGATGGGAAGTTCCTCTCTCATGCAGAGTTTGTTCGAAAGTACCATTTAAACTGCAATTTCTTAACTCACATGCAGGTTGTATCGGCGATCCCAAAGTCTCTTATTGATAGGGCAAGAGCAAAACTAATAGACAAATCCACCTTTTTTTCAGAGAGCGAGTTCCAACTAACTACTGATATTACTATAAATTTGCTAAAAATGAGAAATAGTGATTATTACTGGCTTCTGATAAAAAATCCAAAGTACAAACACACATTGAAGGAGATTGAAAAATGGCAGAGAGATTTACAGTCACATGCCACCAAGATTGATTCTTATTTCAGTAGTGTAAAGTATATGTCAAGTGATAATAAACTAAGAGAGTTTTATATCAAGCTCCTGTACCGAATAGTTGTTACAAAAAGAGAATTACATTCCTTTGGTCTCGTAAACGACACACTTTGCATCTACTGCCGGGAGAATGATTCTATTGCCCATACCTTTTGTAACTGTCACTGGTCTAAAGAATTTTACTCCTAAGTTATTAAAAGGTTTAATGCAGAAAATGTTGCCTCTCTCTCGCTATCTCCAACTGAAATTCTCTTCAGCAAAGCACCCTTCAAGACCGATCCAATAATACGGGAATTAAATTGTACCCTCCTCTTTGCTAAATATTATCTGTATACACAAAATTAGCACAAAATAAGATATCTCTAGAAGAATTTAAAGTGAAGTTCTATTCTAGATTCCATCCTGAAAAGTTGCTTCGGTAATACTTACTTAATTTATAAGAATAAGTTACAAGTCAAATATTATAACAAATAAGAGATTGCGCAGTCAAGATGTCTTAACATAGATTTTTTTGTAAATAGAACACCTTAAACCATTAACCTTAACCCCAGTTTCAGTGTAGCCCTTAGTGTGTGATACTTGTAATTCTTTGTATGGTAATCTATAATTGTATGTTTGTCAATAAAGCTCAAAAAAAAAAAAAATTCATCATCATCATCACCATCATCGTCATCATTATTATTATTATTATTATTATTATTATTATTATTATTATTATTATTATTATTATTATTATTATTATTGAGACCTCTGGTACAGTTGATCAGAGCACGATTAAGCAAATGCTGGGTTAGGCATTCCAATCAGTAAATTACTGCTCAAATGTATCAGCAGTCTGAGACAATCCCCTTATCATAAGAATTTAGGGAAACACAATGGCAATGTGAGTACCTAATTGTGTACTTGACCTCAAATACACTGCACACTGCATATAATTACACTGCCAGTACCACTTGCTAAGAACACTCATGGTCATATATACAACTTTAAATAATGGGGTGATTGTATGAAAATAATACTCACCACTTCTTGAACAAGACTAATTAGTTCCATTAATCGCCGTCTTAATGCTGCTACCTGAAAGAGAAAAGATGCTCCAGCATATAAATCTCAGACTTAAGACATGACAGTAAGACTTAGAACAGACCACTTGCAGGTGAAGTATAACTTTCAATACAGTACAGTACCTCATCAGTAATTGAAGACACATGTTGGTCATAAACTTCATCCAAGGGCTTGAAGGTGTGGCCAGAGTGCTGAGAACAAAAATAATTATAAAGAAAATCATTATAATGCATTTTTTTATTCAAGGGAGAGCACAAGACTTAAACCGTATAATTTTATTATCAATCATGAAGGTAAAAATATATTAAGTTTTCATTAACATTTTCTTTAAGTGAGAGCAACACAAAAATGGAAACCTTGAATGAAAATCTATCACTAAAAGGTTGTCTACTTGTTCAAGAAAATTTCCAGTAGATTGTGGAGTTCCATTGCACCTTAACAGTTGAAGGAAGGATAATAATAATCACTTTATTTAAGTCTCAAATCTTTCTAGCTGAGCACAGATGCTCTACTAATTGGGGAGACTAAATCAAAATTAATCAATGCTTAATCAAATCAAATCAAACGTTGGTTTTTGGCAAGAGTGGAAAACCGGAGTACCCAGAGAAAAACCTCTCAGAGCAGAGTAGAGAACCAACAAACTCAGCCCACTTAAAGTTTGTGATGCCAAGTCTAGGAATCGAGCCCGGGACACACTGGTGGAAGGTGAGCGCTCTCACCACTGCGCCAACCCTGCTCCCCCAAAAATTATCATGAGTTTTCTTTTTCAAGGGAGAGCACCAGACTTAAACTTTGTATTATTATCAACGATAAAATGTATTTGGCTTTTCTATGTTGTTTAATACTTACTGTTCCACCCCACAAGGCACACTGATGGCATATGCACTGCTTACAGGTGCTACAAAACACACTGAGCTTCTCATGATGAATATCACATCTGCAACAAAATAAAAGCACTCATCTTGAAAACTACTCTCACATCTTATGATAGTGCTCAGTAAAAGAGCTTGATTATGGCCACCATGAATGAAAATAATTATTGGACTGAACAGTAAACAGAAAAATCACTGTAGTCGAGGGCAAGTATAGCATCTGGCATACTTGCCCATCTGACAACTTTGATAAATCAAAGCTCTTTTGAGCCAACTCATCCATGCATATTGCTAAATACAGCAAAATCTTGCCATAACGAAAGCTGTTACGCTGACAGAAACATGAGCACAATTTAGAAATGATGTAGTAAAACTTCTCCTGGATGCAGCTCATTAGCTGTAGCCTTTCATTAGGTTAAATCCCAAACAGAAATGTAACTGACAACTGAATCGTCAACAACTCTGTGTCATGGTCCCACTGCGTGACAAGTATAAAGATTGTTATCAAAATGTCTCATCAAGAAATATTTGTGTTATAGAACATAGAACAAAGTCAATCAAATGTCGGCTTCATTTCAAGAATCATGAATTATAGTCGTCCAACATACTTTTCCCAAGCTTATGAAAGAAAACAAAAAACGTCCTCTAATAAAACATAAGCTTAAATGCTTTTGTGACATGAGATCCTGGACACATCTTGCCTCACAGTCTGGTAGGGTCAATATTGCTTAATTACAATTAACAACCAAGATCTCGTTTACACTTTCACATTCTTTTCTAGTTGCAAGCCATTAACTTAGCTGAATCAACATTAAATACCAGCTTAGTAGTGTTAACACCTGCGTCACAAGTGGACCAAAATCCCAGGTCGGTAGAACACCCCATAAGCCTGCCGTACCTGCAACCCAGCCATGAAAGCCCTGCCCGCCACACCCAAGCCCCAAACCAAGCACCCGTCACACTGAACAAGGAGTTCAGTGGAAGAAAAATAATAATAATAATAATAAAACTAAAGGGAGGGGAGGGAGGGGAAAAACGTGAAAACACATGAGATACAACACCCCGTATGCAGAGCAAGTAAAACTACAAGCACATGGAAAAGGTGCACTCATAAAATATAACAGAACCAGTGACTGCTGACCACTGGACTACCTGAAGACATTACACATCAGCCAGAAAGGCTACAAGGCTGCTGGCAACCCACAATATACTTACTAGCGAACACTAACGCCATGCCATGCCAATAACTGAGCAAAAACTTGCTCCTAGTCATTCACTAGGTTAAATTGCATAAAAATCCAAAATCCCCTCTTCACAACAATTCATTCCATGCGCACGCTCGCTTGAATGAGTTAAAAAATGAATATGGATCCCTGACTACACTGTCACTAACATGTTGCTAATTTACTTGACAGAAGGAAAATATATTTAAGCTAATCTAATTTTCCTCGATTTGGCAACAGCAAAGGGTTTAAATAAAAGTCAGCAGGAAACCAAAGGTTAGAAAAGAAAAATACAATCTACAAGAATTTTATACAATCTACAAGGTAAACATGTCATGGTTTATAATTGCGTTCGCAGAACACAGTTCTAATTAATCCAGACTGAATCAAGATTTATGGACAACCGGTGGGTCTTGAAAAGAGCTGCCCCTGCAATCTGCAAGCAATCTGTGGGAGCGAACAAGAATGACATCATCGCCAAGCCAACTCAAAAGCTTTCAAAATGGCGGCGCACCGTCAGCAAGGAAGACGAAAGTGATGTCTAAATGTCTTAAATGAGCTGCTACAGCCTGGAAATGGCAAAAGTTAAAGTGGCGGTGATACAACTACAATGAGTGAATTCATCAAGTAAAAGCGGAATTGAATCGATCGACGAAATGTTTTGAAAACAAGACCTGTTTGATCGAGTTGTTGAACACAATGAAATCGGGGTTCTGCCAGAGACCTCTGCTAGCAGGGAAGGTTCTTTGTGGCGAGGATTGGCGATTGAAGTGGATGATCTGCCACCTTACCTCTCAAGAAACGACCTCGACTGAAATTTGTTATATCAGGATAAACAAATGTCTGAGGAATACTTTGTACACCTTTTTACACCACGGATCGGTCATTTTGATTTCGTCACTGAAACAAACAAATATGCCATGCGAAGGAACATACCATGTTGGGTTGGAACAAGTCCTGAGGAGCTGAAGGAATTTCTGGGGATTACTGTCTGGATAAAGCTCAAACAATTGCCAATTTCTACAATAATTTGTTCGTTGCTGCTACAAGTATTTTCAGAAACTATGTTTAAATATTGTGTTAGTCAAAGTTGATATTCTTGAGGCTTTCCAAGATGCTGTCAATGTGCTTTTAGTGTTCAAAGATCATCATGGACCACATGGCCCTCCATATGGTGGTTTTAGGGTTAACATACCAAACCTACCAATACTGGAACACACTCTCTAATCTACGATTACTACTAGTATTATAATAATTGAAGGGCTCAGTGGAAGAAGGGTATAAGTGACGATTTTGGCAGTTTTTTAAATGTTGTCCAAATGAGCTGAATTTTTGCATGCCTTTGATTCAGTAGAAAAACACTACCCTGTGTTTTTTTTTGCGCAAATTTCTGCTTTATCTTGAAGAAAAAACATATGCAAAAAACATGTCGGCATTCTTTGCATCCTTTTCTATTCAAAGCAAAACAAAAAACAGAAAGTATAAAAAAGACATACACATAATGCGACTTCTATTTTTAGTGCTAACAGTACAATAACAAAAACATTTTAGAATTGCATAATTTATACATGTTAAAAAGGCAGTGTAAGTTATAAAATATTATTGTTTAAAACAGACAAAATAATGCTGTACCTATCTACAGAAGAAGCCTTCTTCAAACGGAATGTCCATGACCAAACATATACACGCAGAGACTGACTTACCAATTCCACTAGTTCATACATGTAGTAGAAAAACAAGTCTCAACAATGAATCAATCACCAAACAGCAAGATAAACTCTATGTTCTTGATAATTTTTCCACTTACTTGCACTTTTAAGCTTCACCCAAAGCTTGCACATTCTACATAACTTGTATTATTACTTTTACATATTTTGATCCGAAAAATGTCCATCCGTTTAACACTGCTTAAAAGACATTTCATTCACTATAATCTATTCTTATCAACACACAATCTGGAACTGTATAAAACATCAACGGTAGTAAATTTTAAAAACAATGGCAAGGAAGATGTGTGGGATGTAATTGAAATGATCTCACTTATATTGCGCATGAGCTTAAGACAGCACCTGCTTCTTTCAAATTAATCATAAAGTTTTTCTAGTAAACAATATTCAAATTAAAGGAAGAACCACACATGTCAGATAAATTGAGTTTTACCTTAATGGCCTGTAGTATGTAAATTAGCTACTCTTTAATAGCTTCAGAGCGGCACATCTAGTTATGAGTTCTAGAAGTGCAATTATCCCACCTGTCCTTGTCGGCTTCATCTTTAGTTTTAGGAGGGCCAGTTAATTGAAGTGAATCCAGTTGCTATTGGAAAAAAAATGAAGAAAGAAGAACACAAGCAGAAAAAATCAATTGGGAGATTTAATGTAAAAAACATTAATAAGACATGTATGCCAAAAGTCATGAATCCATTTAAGATCTATGTGTAGAAAGTAATTTAACAGAATGTTAAGTACATGGATAAAGCAAATAATTATTAATAATCAGACCCACAGAGAGACAATATTGTCAGACTAGTGGGAAATCCCACACACTTCCTAATACGTGTGCTTTTTCATCTGACTAATGAAATGACGTTTCATCTTGAGCAATATTCAAGACGTAATCAGGAAATGATATCTTGCTCCTACATGTACACTGTAAATATAGCATCTGACTTGCTACTGTACAGCTGTATATACATGTAAATAAAAAAAATGCTTTTTATATCAAACAGCTTGAGGAAGTCACTGATACAGAAATAATGTTCACTTAAGTTTATAACTTATATAAACAAAAGGTTTTTCCAAGAATCACAGGACATATACATGTAAAGTATGTCTCATGAATTCAGCAACAGAAGTGACAGTTTTGATCCTACAGTAATGCATTCCTTATTTCCATCAGACAGTGCTATTAATCAGAAAGTTGACATGATCAAATGCACATTTTCAGAAACAGTACAATTGACAAAAAATATCATTTTTTTGTTATTAAGAGATTGTATAATTAAACGCCCTCAGCAGCCCACTGGTATCAATTGTATAGATCACATATTTACTGCTATCTACATGTACACAGTAGAATTTAATGAAAAAGCATCTTTACACAAAGAAATTGTCAAGAAAGTACATCAGTCTATTGTGAATACTTCAGCTGCTGCCAGGGAGTAGGAAGCTGCAGTGAGTGGGTGATTATAATATTTTCATTATAATCATAACAGATGAGTCAAAATGCTGTAAGTCAAACCTGCGTCACTTCTTCAACCCATCGGCAATGGACAAGTTCATGAAGGTGAAGAGAGGCTCTGAAAACAGCAAAAATATATAATAAAAGACAAATTTTGATGTTACTGACGGTAAATTATTGATTGAGAATGATTAATTGGTTTAAAAGGCTGTATCACAAATAACATAAAAAATATTTAAACACACTGTAAGGAGCAGAATACACTGTTGATTTTTAAAATTTCAGCAGAAGGTGGTTTAAATATCAAATTTTTTTGTCAATTAATTGAAACAAAATTCACACACTGCATAGACTTTCACATACACATATAATATTGAAGGTAAGAAATCAAAACCATATTAATGAATAAAAATTAATTTAAAGAAATTTAAAACATAGTATGTACTGTAGAAATTGTAAGGAGCAATTTAAATGCCATGTAATGACTTGTTTGTAACAACTGTCATACATTGTATGCATGCAATTCCTGTGGCACATATGCACGCTGGTTGCTTCAACGTAAGAAATTGTAAACTCTTGCATGTTTTTCAACACTGCATAGCCCTACAATCATCATTCAGTTTTAAAAAAAATTATCTTACAATTTTACATGGATTTATTTGTAATAATTTGTATACTAGTAGCTTGTGTTGCATATCAGTTGTTGTATATGCTGTTAACTGCAGGTCAAAAAGATTTTAACCTAGGTCAAAATGAAATTCCTTGGTCTTCTAACCCTAATCATTCACGATTCATGAATATATTAGGGTTAGTTGAGACAATGTAATTTCATTTTGACCTACAATGTAGGGTAAAATCATTTTGACCTACAACATAATAATTTATCATATTTCTGGTTTAGAACTTTCAAACAGGTTTGATTTTTGTTTTCCATTATAGTAAATGTTTTCGAATGATTACCATAATCTGGAATGATTGAAAAGAAAAATCAAAGTGGTTTGAAATTTTTAAATGAAAAACTATTTTTAGACCACAACATATAAAACAATATTTAGCTATCACACCCTTACAGCAGTCCTATTTCAGTATTCACTACTAATGATCTTAATCTCTACCTTGGTGTAAAAACCTGTGAAATTCACTATAATGACGTAAAACAAAGAAAACAAAACATTCTAAAGAGTAGCTAGTCAGCAAAACAAATAAAATACCTCATAAAACAAAGAAAAACTCGCCAGGTTTTTACACAGAGGTAAACATGTAATGCTACATATAGGTCTATCAAATATTTTGGCATCTGAATCAATCTAATTTGGTGCATTTTAATTATGAAAGGGAGAGCATGTCACAGTTAATATAAGCTTTTTCTGGACTCGTAGAAATTACATGCTTTTCCAGAAATTATTTACATTCCTCCTCTGAAGGTGTTTTCACTTTGTACTTTCCCCATGCACCAGTCTGGACATGTATTCCAATAGTTGTGTGCATCCTGAAACTGGGAGTGAGTTTGTTTGATACAAACCTCACTGCTATACATAAGTAAATCATGATGTTCTTAAAATTGCCAGCCAGTCAATGTCTTTGACATAGGAAACATTAACTAAGGTTAGGTCTATCAAAACAAGGTCAACTCCAGCTTCACTGTCACTCAAAACTAGGTCTAATCAGTTGAGCATACAACTGTAAAATACTGTAAGCTATTCGGCTTTATACTGTGGCTTTTGACAACTGAAGAATTGATAAAAAGCCCTTCCACCGAACCATTCACAGCTCTTAAGAAGACTTGATAAATTTGTTAGTTAAGGTTATACTGCTTTGACAGATGAGAAATAAATTAACCAGTGGCTGCCTTCTCTATGCAAAGTAACCAATAGTTTGAATCATCTGCTGTCAGCGACTAGTATGGCAAGCTAAATGTTTTGATTGCAGTTAATCCAGGATCAATGCTAAATGGAAGTTTTGAACAATTTGGCTCAGAATGGAAGTTAATATTAACAGCATACCTGCAGTGTGGGCACTGAGGTCTTTGTTCTGTGAGCCATCGCTGGAAACAAAACAAAAAATATGTGAATGCAAGCCCAAGAATCACTTAAATACAAATAAGAAAAGATCTAAAATATTTTGGACTGTAACTGTGAAGTCTTCATAAGACATACCCTTTTTTTGATTTATCATTACACAGTGACTTAAACTAAACAAAAACCTGGTCAAGTTATAACTAAGTGAAGCACGAGCATATGGGTGAGTGTGAAGTAGTCCTGAGAAGTACGTAAATTGTAAGTAAGTAGTAAGTAAGTATTAAAGTAAAACTTTATTTAAACAGGGTAGCCCATTAAGCTCAAAGGCTGCATGGTATCCATAGGGGCCCTGTATATAACATCAGGTTAAAAATACAATTTATGTGCATAGATTAAAACTTTGTAACTATACGTTAAAAAACTAAAAACTGCGTTAAAATCTAATTACAATTGCGAAGACTCTTTGTGATGACATTGACTGACATTTCGACAACCTGAGCGGAAGTCATCATCAGAGTCAAGTGATTTGTGTAATGTCTTGAGATGGTATAAGTACTCTGGTCATTGATCTGATTGGACAACGAAGTCATGATGTTATAGGTCGTCTGTCAGTTAAGCCATGATGTTATTGGCTGTGAAGAGTGTACATGTAAACCGTGATTGGTTGCATTTCGATACGTCTTTTGTTAGTCAAATGTCCATAGGTGTATTGTTAGTCAAATTAGTCGGTTTGTCTATTGTTTGTCTGTTGGTGATATCATTAATAAGTCGTTTGTAAGGTGCGGGAAGCTGTTGGCAATGGTTCAGTGGTGTCTGTGCTAAGTTAGTAAAAACCAACAATAGACAAACTGACTAATGGGGGCATAACAGACCCAAATGACTTTTAGGGCCTTTTGCATATGCTTTTTCTTGAAAAAGAAAAGGAAACTGACTGAAAAAATTTAGGGTCAAATTTGTTCTATTGAAACAAAGGCCAGAAGCAAAATTCAGCTAATTTGGATCAAAAAAAGAAAAAGCCCTAAAAGTCATTTGGGTCAGTTATGCCTCCAGCCTTTCAATTGATAGTTTTCATGAACATACTTCATTACAGCACTTACCAGTCACACGCGCCCTCCAACGATTTTTTCCCATTTTCGAAAACTAAGTTTTGGTGGACGTCAATCAAATGTTTCCATGACAATATAGTCCTTGTTTCGTGTAAGTTTCACGGCCATGTTCAATCGTCATTGTGATCAGGTATAATCGCTCAGTTATTCATACTGCCAAAGTCGTTTCCAGTTTAATTCGTTGAGATGGAGGATTATGGAGGATTATTATGTCAAGACAACATGGTCTGCCTTGAATCACGTAACATGGAGAAACACTTTTTGGGAGCAAAACGTTTGTGAAGAAGGCGATTCGATTGTACGTAAACACAGGAGCCGTAAGCGATCCGCCAAAGAGAAGATCAAAGAAACGAAAAATATCAGGTAGCTGAAAATGTTGGCCTCAGAAGATTCAGAAAATGAGTTGAGTTGTGTGGAATTTGACTTTTTATTATTTTAGCCGCAGAAATTCGTGTCATTCGTTATGCTAATCCAGAGCTCTATCTTGACGAGTTGCAAGCGTGGTTGGAGTACGAGAGGCGAGGCGTATGCTATGCAAACCCTCAGCAGAACTATACGACAAATGGGATTGACAGTGAAAAGGGTACTGAAAGCCGCAAGAGATTAGCAGTGACATGTTTGTAGTTCATCCTGTAATAAAGGTCATTATTTAGTTCTCATGTTGTTGTGGTTGTACACTGTGCGTAAAATGTAGCCTCAAGACGATTTCAGACGATTTACTTCTCAGTTTCAACCAGAACAGTTTTTGTTTATCAACGAGTCAGATAAAGATGAAAGAGCAACTTAGATACTCTGCGAGTATTTCTTTCAAAAGAAACCCCGTTATTGTCATGGATACATTTTATTGACGTCCACAAAACTTAGTTTTCGAAAAAGGAAAAAGCCGTTGGAGGGCGCGTGTCACTGGTAACCGCTGTAAACCAGCTGGCATGTAAATTTGAAAACTCCATTTTTTAAAAAAAATTATGGCTCACAGGCGATGTACACGTAGATTGAATGCAATTTGCAACAGCCTCTTATCCAACTTGCACATGCTATAACTTGACAAAGAACTTGTAAAGTTCTAGTCACATTTTGAAAATGTTGAGCTGTACAAATTGTCCCCAAACAGTAACTGATTTATTTCCACTAAGGTCCTTTTTGCACACATATTATTAAACTGATATGAGCCTATTCAACTAGTTATATAGGAGAATGCTTCCTGAAGAATACAACCTTAGTGAAGAATTAATATTATTTTTAAAATCTAATACTGACTAAGAATCATAATAAACAACAACTTACAGATAATATGTTTAAGTATCATCCTGTATTTCACATATCATCCAGGTTGTATCAACCATGATTTGAAAATCAAAATTATTCACTAGCAATTCTATACTTGAAAATCACTGAAGGCAGCTGCATCATGTAATTGTGTATCTATCTGCTTCAGTTCATAATTATGTTAAAAGTACTTCAATGATTCACACTGATAAAATATTTGTGCAGGAAAATGTTTCAATTCTATGACACTGTGAATTTGGGTGTTGATGATCCTAGACTGTACATGTGAAACCACAATGTGACTGTAACTATAGAAATCCCACTAAAAACACCTGCACTGCTGACATGTTTTTGGAAATTTGCATAAAATACAGGGTTTTCAATAAGTTTTGAAATAGCCGTCTGAGCTAACTAAAGTAGGCGGCGACCTGATGAATTTTTTAATAATTTGTGTGAAAATGTAGACAAAGTAGGTGGCAGTATTAAAGGGGTAAATTCTGACAAAGTAGGTAGTGATTTTCACTGGTTATCAGCTTCTATTTATGAAACCCATGAAAATAGACTGAACTATAGTTCCATTTATCAGTTCACAGCTTGTTTCCAAGCAGAATTTCACTTTGTACAGTGTATACTGAAAGACATTTGAAAAAGGCTAACTTGTGTAGCCCGTCATTCAGATGAAACTTTTAAGGCCGCATTGTCAGAAAATTCAAACTTTGGCATTTATACTGAACAACAGATTGACTGCAAACATTGAAAAAAGCAGTAAAAAAAAGCAGGAATAAAGGGTCTTAAAAAGTTTGGAAATCACTTAAGAAAGTAAATGCAGGTAACTCATAGAAATCCTAAATACGCTGTAATGCTGTTAAGGCATCACAAACAATCCAAGGACACATTAAAACATGGATGAGTAACTGGAAAAAGGTCAGAAGAATCACAACTGATACTACCATTTTCAAGGTACTGTGAAAGGCAAACTTTTTTCCTGCGTTGTTACATGCTCAAAACATTCAAGTTTGTCTAGACAAACTGTCACGTTTTTTCGTGTAAACATGTCAAATTTTGACAGCTCCGCCTCAAATTAGGCCTTTGCTAACTACGCGTGCTGCTTGTCAGTCAACAGTTTGCTTTCTTTCCTTCCTTGTTTTGCCCTGCAAGAATGGGCTACACCACTGGCCGCATTGGCTCGAGGTTAACCTTGCCTAAATTATATTTAGCCAGTCACATAAAAATTAATAGTATTTTAGCATTACAGAGTTAAAAGGATGGAGGTTGTCCATATTCAAGAGAAGTTCATCAGATAAGGTGTTTCATAATTTATTCTAGTAGATCTGTGTACATACATGTATTAAATATTACATGTTTATGAACTAGTAGTCATTTGCATAGTTTTATGGATCAAATTTATTGTAATTAAAAATGATATTATCATGACTTGTGCGTGTAATACAACCTAATTTTATTATCAATTGTTGTTTAATTTATGGCAAGATACTTTGGAGGTGTGTAGTTTTAGCTCTGCTACACTTGGGTGGACAAATTGAAATATCCATTTATCTAATTATAAATAAAATAAAACAAAGTTTTTGTTTTTGTTGTTGTTGTTGTTGTTCATTCTGACATTACTGCTTGATAAAGACTTATCAATGATAATCTGGAGCAAAGGAAAATAAAAACAAACTGGGTTGAATTTTTCAAACCAAAATACATGTAGGATCAAATCAGAGACAATAATTATTATGGATCAATAATAATTAAATTAATAATTAATTAATAATTAAAGAGTAGCACAGGCATTCCTAATCCTCTGTAGTTGGAGCACTTGTCAGTCATTACTGTTACTAACTACAATAACTTACTCTTATACAAAGAAAGCAGCACATTTTGGAACAGTGAGGGCAGAGCCTTGCATCTCTCAGCTTCTCCATACAAATGAAACATCGGAAAACCTCGGCCAAACTCTGCAAAACAAAACAGAAAAAAGGGGTACGTTAGCTTCCAAAAAAACTCTTAAAGGTGGTAGTCACTGTGTGGAGGTGATGGAAACAAGGCCTGAACCCCATAACATGACAGTGCTCAATGATGCAATAACCTAAGATGTTGAGCACACAGTGGGTATGATCTAACCAGTATTTAGTGAACTTCGACAAACCTGTAAGATGGACACCTTTGCATGGCCCTGGCTGGATTGCCCCATAGTGAATTCTCTGTGACAAAACTCCCTTTAAGGCAGACACTTCGCTATGGCAGACACTAAGAGCTGGTCCCCAAAAGTGTCTGCCCAAGAGGAGTTCACTGTTAAGTATTTATGACCCTGTTTTGTGATATGGCATGGGATTTGAACCCCCTGCTTTCTGCCCAGTAGTTTAGTACTCTTATCAATTTAAATATACCAACCAACAAGTGACCAGCAGCTCCTAGTTGGCTTGTCAGGTCATTTGGCATGAGCACTGTACCGGTATCACAGAGAAGTACATGGACATTTGATTTTTGATATTAAACCAGTTACAAGAATGTCTCGAATGCATTGTAATTAAAAAACAAAACTATACTTCCCATTTACGATACAAAGCAAATTACCTTAAGTTCCCATGAAAGAAAAGGCTGGAGGAAAAGTGCAGCATGGTTTGTAATTTTAAGGCTTAGCAGTTCACTTCAGAATTTCTAGTCAGCTATGTTTCCCAAAGCAGTTTTAAAGAATATCTGGGAATGATCACCCCTGATCAGAATTGGAGATTGAAAACAATTGGCCATTCACTAACAAAATTTGCATTAAGTGAGAAAAAGTGTAGGTTCAGTTAGTGAAAATGTTTTGTTTAATTACATGTGTTCAGTAACCTAACATGTTCATATAATTATACGTAAATGTACATCAGGTTACACATGTTCATTCACCTAGGAAATAATCAAGAGAAGCAAATATCCTGTCCTATGACCCCAAATTTACAAAAAAACAGTTCCCTATGGAGAATTAAAGTCACCTCTACCAAGAGTAGATATCAACAACCCAGGGCTTGAAATAACTAATGGGCTAACGCTGATCACATTGTCCAGTCAAACATGTTTTTGCTCAGACATGACCTGTTTTTGACCGGTCAAGAAGGAAATTGTCCCAGACTTCACTGGAATGTTAAACACTGAGAGCCTGTTGAGTGAGTTTTCCACTGTAAAGTTAATCATACTCGTTGTTTAACCAATTTCCTTCAAGAGCCTGGTTCCATAATTATGATCGCAAACAATATAATTATTGCAGATGACTGCAGACAGCAGATCACAAACGAGTGCAAAATGTGCTGCATAGTTTCAATAAGATTGCAAACTATCACAAATGATTGCAAAGCAAAGTTTTAGTATGTGTTTTGGTCAGAGGAAATTATCAAAAGTATGGTCTGTGGAGAATGTGTGCATTCAGTTAATCAACACTGTAAAATCATGACTCAATGGACAGATGATATCGTCCCAGTCCAGAGGGTAGCATTTTAATTCTCTTCGGAATTTAACGCAGATATCTTAAATTTCTTCCCAATTTTTGCCCAGCTGTTTGCCTTTTTGCTTTTATCCTTAAAGTCATTACTTTCTAGGTTGCAAACACATATGTACAGCACAACTAATTCCAAAAATTTCCGCTGCCGTGTTCGTGAACTCTTGGCTACTCGTCAGTGTTTATGACAATACTGAGCGCTGCAACAAACAGACATGCAAGATGTGTTTTGATTGTTGTGGTGCAGCTGGGCGTGACACGATTCTTGGTAGTCGATTTGGGATGTCTGTGACACCAGCTAGAATTTCTCAACAAGCACCACAACTCAGTTATCATTTATATTTTTTTCAGGAACACAAATTATGGCTCTTATGATTAATTATCAAATAAAATGACCAGACAACATGTCCGGCAATCCAAAGATTTGTCCGGTCAATAAGCAATTCTGACCAGGCATTGTCCGTTGACCAGCCACTATTTCAAGCCCTGACAACCCTCAGCTTATGCCCTGAGACAGGTTGGAAAGCCACCTGAGTTCAAAGTCTGAATGTACACACACATGTACCTGTACCTTGATCATACAACATAGGAAATGCCTTCTTCCTAAACTGCTATGCACAGTTTCAGTTCTTAAGTTGCAGCAACACAAGCATTTTTGCTTGTACGTACTTGCACAGAGGAAGTTGCATTGCAAGCTTCACACAGCTAAAGAGTATGTCCAACCACCTTTAATTACACAAGCAATGTAACAACCCAGTACTTTGCTGGCCAACATTCCACTTGTTGGCAACAATTTTGTTGTGATTTTTTAACTCTCATGTTGCCTGTGGAAAGGTGCCTACAGGTGCGATTATTAACTGCACATTGCATGGCAATGGGATTTCTTTTTTTCAAACTGCATCACCTATTACACGTAAGTAAAAATTATAAGTGTAGTGGTAGCTTTAGGAGAATGACCATTCTCTTGAGAAAAAGTTAACTTGCACATGTTACTCGACATGCCTGATATGGGTGCCCGGAGCAAATTCAGAATACCCTGCCACTCTGTATCACTATTGCTTTCCACAGTTGGCGTTCTTTGAAGAACAAAGCAGAAAACAATACACGCTATTCTTATTCAACGACATGCAAATAAGTGGCGGGGTATTCTGAAGTTTAGCCAAAAGTAGTAAAGTGAAGAATGGCAAAAGATATAAGAAAGCTTAAGCCTAGGCAGTTAAATAAGTTAGAATATTTTGAGACATGTTGGCAGACTATAAACTTGTTATATTATAATCAATTTTCTTTGGAACCATTTTCTGTGTGCTCTTATTTTACATTGTCGAAGCAGCAGCACAACTGCCTGGACGATTATCCAGGTACCAATAAGATTAAACCTCCTAAAAATCCAGCTTGGTTAAGTTTTGACCGTGCAATCAAGACGATTCTTGTTGGTGTGGTTTGGATATAATTTAACGTCAAAATTTTGCTTTATTCAAACTATATTGTAAAATTCTGCTGTGAACTTCAAACGTTGCACGAAGGGACAGTGAATTCCAGGTTAAAGCATTTCCTCAAAAGATACAACTAACATGGACATTTTTTATTAGCCCGTGAAAAAACATAAATTTTGATTGAGTTTTTACTTTCCTGACGATCTAAACACTCCTTACCTCGACCGATCCTTCCTCCATTTTGACAGCTTTGAGTTTAACTATCTGTCTCTTTCTAGTTAGTTATTTCTGCGAGAAATAAATGAAACCAAACACATAACCTACCCTAAGATCGAGTTGTTTAGCGCTAGAAAAATCATTACAAATTTATAGCTTGTTCCCAACGCTCCGCTTGTTTGGGTTGAAAAGCACGTGACAGAATACTGTAATTTGATTGGCTGAAGATAAAAATAGAGGAAACGACGCGAGTTTTGAACTTTTATTTACACAAGCGAAAGTTTTTCGGGGAGATTTTCGCCATTACGTTTCATGATAACGAAAACAATGACAAATAAATAACCGTAAAGTCCGCACTTTAGTTGGATATTCTGTATTTGTAGGGTCTTGTAATTCAAATTGTCAAAAATCTAATGAAATATTTAACCTTATCAATTATTTATTATATTTTGTATTTCACCAAGAAAGCGTAATTTAAGCAAGAGAACAGCGTCAGGCACATCATTATTAATTTTTAATTATTTTACTTTGTTTTGAAAACAATATCTCAAAATAATTAGCTTTCAAAAGTATTTTGATTTTTATATCACGACTTACGTCTTCTCATTATCAATATTTGGAATCTGAACGAAAGATAATTTATAACATAAGTAAGTAAAAATCGAACATTTTAAAAAACAAAAACAAACAGAATATACATGAGTCCCTACTCAAAAATGGCTGCAATTATTCTTTTGTTCGTATTCAAAATAGCCTCACAAGGGGACTTTAGATTTGGGCACGAGTACGAGATCGAGAACGAGCACGACTTTCAAATTCCAAACCCGTCGCCTCCACAGATCCCTTACTCTGCCCTATTGCTTAATAACAGAAAAGGAGATTTTAGAAACAGGATTTATGTACGGAGTGATTATTTAAGGCGCGCGAACTAGATTTAAAAAGTCGTACTCGTCCTAAATCTCGTAGTCGTTGTCAAATCTAAAGCTCCCTAATAACCTAGGAAGTCGGCCTCGGCGAGCCGCCTATCGATCGGAAACATTTCGCCGAGGGGACTGGCACGAGAAGTTACGAATCACGAAGTTGTCGTCTTCTTCAAGCGATCGTAGCTGGAAGAGCTGGAAGTACTCTCGTTTCTGACGATGAATTTCGCAATTTATACGGACCCCGGTCCCTCACCGGTTTGCCTGAAAGTTGCTGAAAATTCTGAGGTAATCTAAATTCATGTTGTTTATGAGGCATATCTATTTAGATAAAAGTTTTGCGTGCAGATAGGCTAAAGCCTCTTATTTTCGTAATGGCCGACAGGGTGTTGTGAGCGATGCGACTTCAAACATCCCGGCACCACTTCCTTTGGCAACGTGGCCTACAACAAAGACACCTTTGAACGAAGGGAGGCTGTACAAAACGGATGGCAAGAGGCGAGCTCGAAATGTTGAAAGCAGTCGAAAATATCGAAAAAGAAGGTAAGTTGATTAAATTTGAGGGTACTTGTACGTACATGTTGTAGTTTGCGATGCTTTTAAGCTTATTGAAAACAAACACTGGTCTCGCTTTTTAAATGAACAACTTAAGATCACCTAAGAATAGGAAAACAAGATGAAGAAGTAACAAAGTTAAACATCTGCGTATTGGTTGAAAGTTATTCTAAATGTCGGAGAAAGACAGAACTTTCATTGTTGTTCATTGGTGTCAACAGGAGAGAACGCTTTCAAAGTCTGGAGCACGCAAACAAACGACTCCAGGAACAAATTGAAGAAGTAGAGAGGCAACTGCAGCAGCTGAATTATGCTTTTGGGTTATTTGTGCAGCATGCAGAATGCTGTGAAAAGTGTTGTAACATCAGATTAGGTGAATGAAAACCTTGTAAGCCCATACATTTGAAACTATTTTTTTTTTTCAAATATTTAAGCTTAATGTTAAGAAAATAAGTTATGAGTAGCTGATTATTAAGCCCAGCCCAAACAGACTCGCAAGTAGACACAAGTTGAAAACTTGGGTCTACTTGCGACTCCGTTTTCACGCAAGTCGACACAAGCTTTTCACCGTTTACCCACCCAACTCAAGTCAACGCAAGTTGAGTGACATCCATTCGATGTTATAGCAACCTAGTAGCCATTGAAATAGGTTTTTTTGCGACTTTCGTGTACTTGCGAGGAAACCTGCGAGACCGTTTGACCACCCAACGCATCTCTCCGCAAGTCTTGCGACAACTTGCGCGTCCGTTTGGCCTGGGCTTTGTGGCTAAATTTACCACGACGAAAACATGTTCCTCGCTTCTTTGATATCACCCATGAAAGAGTACATGACTGTTGTGAGTATTAAAAATAAACTAAAAGTTGCCTTTTTTCAGCCTGGCTTCTGTGTTTGCAACCTTTCTTGTTCAGGTGGCCATCTTTATGAATTCGGTGTATTGATTACAATAACTTTAAACATCTAACGCATTTCACCTCCTTTTATTATACAAACAAAATGGCGGCACTAGTCCATTAGTGAAATAGCAACACGGGCCTGTGAACACTTTTCTTTCTGTTTGTTTTTTGTTGTTTTGTTTTGTTTGTTTTTGCTTTTTTACCTCTAATTACAAAAAAGGTACCGGTATTTACTAGCTGCCAAGCCGCACAAGTTTGGAATAACCACATCCTGACCTTTCCTTGAGAAATGAGACCTCGCTTGTGAAACACTAACAAAACAAGGTCCCAGAACCTACCTTCATCCCAGTATAAAAATCATAAAGTTCATAGCATTTGCAGAAATGAGGAAATCGTTTAAAAACTACATTAAGCCATGTGCACTCAACATATAATGAAACTATTTAATATTACATTTTCATGGAAACTAAACAATATCCTTGTATTATGATATACATTTCTCTTACAAAGTCTAAAGATATGTTTTTTATAAATATTGTGGGTTTGTTGGTAGAGAATAAAAAATCTGCGCAACTGAGGAACAAATTTAAAAGCTCAAAAATCATTAAAATAATAGCTAAATGGGTTAGACTTTGCCATTTAACCTGTTTCTGTTGTTTATTTCCATAATGATTTTGTTATATATGAGTCAAAGAATAGCATTTTATAAGTTAAACCTCTGATTTACGTACCTGTATATTGCCTTTGCATGACAACCTCCCAATACAACTCTCAATCTACAGTTTCCAAGTAAAAATTCACCATGTACTATCTTTATAGGTCATAATAGATGTATTGAAAATAGTCCTCACACTTTTCATAATAAAATATGAGAAAATTCTAACAAGTTAGAATGCAATAAAAAGCCGTAATGCATACATACGTATATTATTTTCAGATGGTCAATAATGTATTTATAAAATATTACTTTACTGGTTAGTACTCTATCTTTGATGTATATAGCTAGACTGCCTCTTATGAAAGAAATACTGTGGGTTTAATAATATTAATTATTATTGATAGGTTTCAAAGTTTGCCAAAAAGGACTTGCTAAATGAAGTTTGTATTCAGTAAAGGAACCACTAGACCACTAGAATAATTACATCAATTACAGGTTTCTGTACCAGAGTATAAATAGATACATACAGTGTTTGCGTTGGGTAAATTTCCGTATAACTTTGCACTCCCCAAACATTTTTTAAGATTATTACTTACAAGTTGACTTGTGAGATTTTTACCCATTTTTAATACTGCAGGTTGTGCCTTGAATTTGTAAAAATTATGTTTTAAAAATACTGTGTTTCTATCAGCAATCTCTTTGATCTGTTTTGAATAATAACACTATCTGCACACTTTGATACACTTTACCACTAAAACTATCCCAGAACCAGTTCAGAGTTTTATGTTGTAACTGTTGGGTCTGGTCCTTCCTGCATATCTTAGGTCAGCTCTGCACTCCAAGTACTTTCCCTTCCATCTCGTTGTTAGATGACTTTTTCGAAGATTTTGGCGAGAGTTCATTTGATGGTGCTGGAGACTTTTCTTCTGTATTCTTAGAGTTGCTATTTCCACTGGTACCATTTTCTGTGAAGTTTACAGCTTTTTCATCAAATGAAATGTGTTGCTTGACATCATTCAAAGCTATGTTAGCAACACTGTCAGTTGCAGCTTCAACGGAAACATCTTTCTTGTGAGCATCCAGGAATACAACGACCACTGATATGTTGTCGTTAGAGCCCCCATTTTTAGCACTATCCACAAGAAGTTTAGCAACAGCTGATCTCTCTCCACCCTCAGCTAAAAATTG
>JAEMWC010000107.1:1235000-1277500 GCA_016490735.1 Pachyseris speciosa | reverse complement strand
AATCAGTGTGCAGGGAATTAATTGAGAAGAATTTCAAGGCTGGTTTATGGGAGCTGACTTACATTTTGTCTTGTCAATGGTGCCAACCTTTTTAACATCCAGGTTAATTGATTTAAAATAAAAGTAATGTCTACAACAGTTGTCCATGCCAGTGTTTAGCAGTTACCGTGTTGTTGTTGTTTCTGTTTTATCCACGTGGAGGACTGGTGTGATAAACTTAGCACGACAGTGGCTAATGGTTTGTTTGTAACATCAACTGGCTTCTTAAAAACTTTGAGCTAAGATATGGAAAGAAAGTGCTGTTATATTCAGTTTTCAAACCACTAAGCAAGGGAGTTGTTTATTTCATGATAACTCCTTTTCAACCAATGTGAAACCAACAAGAAAATTTAATGCCTTTATGCAAGCGATTCTAAGTCGTTTATGGTTTTGCCATCCTGTTGTTGAAAGAATTTTAGACTTATTAAAAGTTAAACACATTTTGTCATCTGGCAACTGAAAAAATAGTTTAGCCACCAATTGTGCTACCCTGAATAGAGATTATCATAATGATTAGTATACAACAAAAAGGTTAACCAGGAAAGTAGCTTTTCAGGTATTCTGATTTCATAGTATTCCTCATCATAGTATTTTGGATGTATTAGATTTATCAGTTGAACAAACAAAGCACAAGAAATTATAATAATTACTCAAATTGGGGTCATGAAATCTGATAAAAATCCAGAAAAGACCAAGAGTTATCATAAATGATTGTAAAACCAAGTTTTGATTACAACTATAAAAACCTGCAGTTGTAGGATATATGAGGTGCCAAGCTGAATGCTATACCCTTCTGAGACAGGGCCAAAATTTGGAGGCTGAAGTGGCACATTCACTTCACCTTGGACTATGCATAATTTATAGCCTCCCACAAAGTTTTTTGAGGGGAGTCAAATGACTGTGTGGCCATGGGAGGCTAAAGGCTAGTCAGCTTACACATAACCACTTAGTTTTTCCCATGTAAGACAGTTCTTACAACACAAAGACATGTAAAACACTTAACAATATTTCAAAAAGTGGAGTCTATGGGTCAACAGCTGAGTTTTTTTTTGCAAAAGGATGGCTTTTTAATTAATGGATTAAAGATATTTGATTTTAAAACACTGAAACAATATTGTAGATTAGTCGAAATACTTGGGATTCATTCAGAGTCACTTGTAACTAAAAAGCCAATTGCTGCATGTTTCCATTCACATCAAATGCTATTACACTACGTCAATGATATATGGTTTAACTTTGTCATCTGAACCGTGTAATAATTTCTCTCAGGTGTCCTGGCATAATATAATTTTATTTACAATAAAGATTGTGATCAGTCGATCTAAACAAAAAAAGTTGAAGATCCGTGAGGCAAAAATATACATCGTCTCTCTTTGTAAGTTGAGAGAACCAATATTGTACATAAATACGCGCATCAAGAACAGACTAAGGGACTTTCTTTGACGACCAAAATATTGTCGCCCGAAAATTATAGTCATTGAAAGTAAGTTTACATCTAGTATAGCTCCACCAAACTTTCAGGCCGTACGCTAGCTAAAAAAAAAAGGACATAACGACAAGTATTGAGGAGTAGAAGCCTGATTCAGTTATTTGGTAATATGATTTAGTAACCTAGAAAGAAAACGTACGTTTACTTACAAGAAGGGCAAGTACCTATTCATGGTTCGTCAACGTTCAACTGCATACGCGCGTACAGTTGCCGTCAGGTCAAGTCTATACATTTGTAAATAAGAGATTATTAATTTATCATAGCCCATGATCGCAACTGCGTGGGTGAAGAGCTATTTATGACCTTCTAATAACAAGGGAATCGCGATCACTTTTAAACAGAATTTTGAATATTACCCGAAGATATAGCTAGCTTAATTCGTAGATAAAGATGCATGCATTGGCTGCAAATGTAAACACACGCAAATTCAACGACCAGTTAATTGAGTAAACATTGCACTATCACACGTTAAAACCTCGACTTTAACAGCGCTACTTACCCTTTGTCGAGGTACTGTAAACACCAGTCAATGCACTCGCCTTCTAATTCGTTTACGGAGATGGGAAGCGCAGTTACGCGAACCGGTAATGCTTCACCTTCTCCAAAAGCGTTCGGTCGTTCCGCGACAACTTGCCGAAGGAAATCCACAGTTTCCCGCTTCTCGTCCTCCGTGAACTGAACACTCATTGTGGACAGCGACTTCTAACAGCAAAATCTTCACCTAACGTAATAGACAGCACCATACGATTTTTGAAATTATCGTAGCCATCCATAAAATTCCAAACTTTGCTTGAACTCTGACTGCATTCGATTAAAAGCGATTACCTAATGTGCGCTCGAAAAGGTTTATGGGCCACCTGGTTGTGGTCACGCTTTCCGATGTCATGCATTTCATATCCTAGTTTCAAAGAACTTTTTTGAGGATTCGGAGGGTCTCGTGTATGGAGGGGCTTATTTGCGTTTAGAAATCGACTGAGCTTATAACTGTAGGGAAACTAATGTCGATAATTTTTCAATGTGCAAAGTCACGCTTCTGGCAAAGTGCAAATGGTAATTATTGGGGCGTTAACTAGCAATTCATGTTGCCAAATTCAAACACTACAGCAATATAACTTTCGACAGTTGAATAGTAGATTAAAAAATTCAAACACAACAGCAATAAACTTTTGATAGTTGAATAGCAGCTCTAAAGTGTGAAAGCTCAAGTCCGGCCGGGTTTGATTCTTGTACAGTTTGGATACCGTACGGTATAGGGAAGATGTTTGTTTACAAACATTGTTTTTGTTATTTAAATGTTCAAAACGTTAAACAAAAGAATTCTTTGTTTCACCAGCCAATAGCTCTCTGGTTGGCATATTAATAACAATAGGTGACGTCACTGATATCTTTGCTATGTGTGATGATGCGTGATGTGTAATTTACAGTCTTTCTTCATCGGTTTCATCGGTTTTCTCTGCATCAGTGGTTTCGAGATCTCCCTCATTTGAGTCATCGTTGTCCAAATATGAGCCCTGGGGCTCACATTCAGAGGGGCTTTCCCAGGATTTCTTGCGTTTCGAATCTGGGGTGCTTATCAGTTCGAAAGGCTTATTTTCGGAATTTTACGGTATCTGAATTATGAAATGTTAAATAATTATGAAATGTGTAACTGTGGATGAAAACAAACGAGTATTACATGTGATCCACAAACTTGCATAGCCTCCTTCGCAGCCGTAGTTTGTGTCGGTCATATTCTCCCACTCGGGAATAGGACCGACACAAACAACGGCTGCGAAGGAGGCTACAAACTTGCAGTGATTTATTACTTATAAAGTTATCAAAGATACTTGAAATACTTCAGGCTTGACCGGGATTCGAGTCAGGTCTATTGCAATGACCGAATCCACCACAAACACAAGATGTCCTCCGTGAAACGGTTATTTTTAAAACGAATTGTCTCGCCTTCCAGGGCTGCCATAGGTTCCCGCGCAGTCGTTTTATTTAAGGGGAGTCGTGTTTCACCTCCTTGTTTGCGTTTGTGACCGTTTGTGGGAAGGAGTCGTACAGGACTCCTTTGAAAACCACCGTTGGTAGAGCAAATAAGCTAGAGTAGAAAGTCTGCTCTTCCGACATAACTTGGCGAGGGGAGGGTTCTCTCGGATACCCGAAACCCTATAAACAGACCTACCCCTCCCCTCCCCCTATGTAACTTGATGATATGTGAATGATCATCGCAGTTATGAACACTACTTAAGCAGTAGTGAAAATAAAGCCTGAAAAAATCCAGGACTGTACGGGAGTCAAATCCACGACGTCTGCGATACCGGTGCATGCAGTGCTCTAACCGAACTTGATGACCAGCTCCCAGATGGCTTTTTAGCTCAGTTGGTAGAGCACTGCACCGGTATCGCAGAGGTCATGGGTTTGAATCCCGTACAAGCCTGAATTTTTTTTCAGGCTTTATTTTCACTACTGCTTAAGTAGTGTTCATAACTGCGATGACCACTGTTCACATATTCATTCTTTAATCCGCGGTTTAAATATATGGTTTTCATATATTCATTTCCACATATTCAATACTCACCAGTATATTACGTATCATGCAATTCTTTTTTCAGGCTTTATTTACACTACTGCTTAAGTAGTGTTCATAACTACGATGATCACTCAGATTCATTCTTTAATTCGCAGTTCAAATATATGATTTATATATTGATTCACACATCGGAGTTTGTTTCGGTGGTGGACCGCCATGGAGGATTTCGGGGAGGAAGGGTTGTATTGTGGATGTAAAACTCCGAACTTCTACTCTGCATGCAAACTATATCAATGCCTGTGTCCGCAAATATTGTACTTGTGCCTCAATAATTAGAAAACCCAGTAGGGGTCGTTGGCCTTTAAAAGCTCAGCAGATAGCCTCAATGCACTGCGGTGAAGTCAATGAACAGCGAAGAACCAAGTCGCTGTCAAACTAATCCTACAGTAGCAGAATGTTAAACGTAGCTGCATATTTTCGAGGTATGAGAGTAACACTAATTCCCATATCTAGCGACGACTGCATGGGACGCTTTAAACTTCGAGGACAAGTAAATGAGGAACTTGACGGCAAACCAATGTTTTAAAATGCAAAGCATTTATTTGTTAAAAGGGCGTCAACATTTTTTTACTTCATACATCATAACGCCACAGCGAAATTCGTATCCAGAAATAAATACATTTCTTTACTAAAAACTCTTTACACTCTAATCCAACATAATTTAAGATTTACATAAATAGAAATGTCCGACATAAATTAAAGTTTTTTTTTTTAATTAATAGTCAGTTTACAATAATTGAAAACCAGGATGCACGTGAGAAATGTTTTGGACCTACGCGCGTCTCGAGACGCAATTATGGTCCTCGGGTTACAACGCGACGGTCGCGTGCGATGTCTCGAAAGATGCGTGTGGAAAAAAGAAGCAGGGAATTTTAAGGTCGACAGCAACACCAAGAAAAACGCCATTGATTTCAAAAAATAAATTAACGATATTGTAACTTCGCGATTTGTTCAATGCGGGCGAACTAACCAGGAGCTAAACTGGCAGAAAGAATCAAACTCTGGAATTTGATGTCGTATTCTCACTTTCTGCACATTCTATTGCAACTTCGCGATTTGTTCAACGTGGGCGAACTAACCAGGAGTTTAATTGACAGGAAGTATAAAAATCTGAATTTTCCTGTCATATTCTCACTTTCTGCACAAATTTAAAGCCTCGAATTTGGCTGTTTCACTCTGCAGTTTGGCAGAGGACATCAATGGAATGTAACACAATATAGAATGCACGTGCAGAGCGATTGTTTTCGCTCACTAAAACCTATTGTTTTGTGGCGTTCTCGTTGCCGTTGCCGTCGTCGTTGCGTAAACTAGAGCTCAATGACTTCAGGCACCGGCGGATCAAACGGATAGTGTGGATTACTAATATTCTCTACAAAATTTTAATTCCCTTTTTTCTGGTATAAAAATTTATGAAAATGGTTTCATTAGAACAATTCATGTGTTTCTAAACCACTTTGCAGTGGAAGAAAATTCTTATGTTTTTTGTGTTGTCTTCTTTTCTCCCGAGCAAAATATCCAGCTCTAACTCTATCGCCATGATAAGGGAAAAGAAGATTTAAATAAGATCATATTTCGGAAAAACTATGTACAAAATAAGGATTACGAGAAAACGTTTATGGTCGTGTACGAATATTTCTGTAGATCTACGGCTAAACTGCGTTTCACGACCAGCTGGTACTCGACCATCGAGGTACTTGATAACCCTAACGTTGCAAGAAAATTATTCGTTCTTTGTTATTTCTCATGTATTGGGTTGTCGTAATAAATCTAAAGAAGAACTACACTAAATATAGCCTCTAATTCTTCAAGACTACTTAAAAATTCTTCAGTCAATTTGTGGCCCATTGTGAACTATGATAATTTTTTTAGCCATCATATTCGTCATCTTCCAAACAAAATTTCATAACAGCTGAAGAGCTAAGCTATTACTGTCTCTCCCTTTCACGCCATGGCCCAGGAAAGAACGATTTTTTCCCACTATGATCAAAGAAGGCTACGCTCGCCCGATACCTATAACCAATTACGTGGAGGAATGAAACTTAAAAAGAGTAGTGAATGATGTAATCAACATTAGGTTGATTCGTTTACATTACATGATTTGTCTTCCACGATGTTCTGGAACATGTACGGATGCCATGATGATATGTGGTTGGTGCGTAGAGGCGGAAACTGTTTACTGTCGCTTATTCTGACTGCATTCTCTGTTGTGAGTTCCCCACGCTGACAGCTGCAAAAGGAAAAGAAAGCTCCCCATTAATCTCTCGTAACCATCACCTGGACAATCATTGTGCATAAGGCAAACCTACAGTAATGTTTGCAGGCTAGTTATGGATGGCTGTTTTGAAGCCGAAACGTGAGGGCATAGCTACCATGAGCTAAACTTGGAACAGTGTTACGGAAACATTTCCCTTGGTCAGCCATACGGTATGGCGTAAATAAAGGAACACCCATCATTCATTAAGTGAGAACTAGTTGCGGAGAAGTGCGCATAAAACCAAATCAATCCATAAAAGCAGTCTTTCTGGCATTAATTACCCTGGCCTGGCCTGGCCTGGCCTGTCCATACCAAGACTGAAGATTAATCGCGAGTAACCGCTCATACAGGCGTATCACGAAAACCAAACCTTTGACTGACACGCTGGGTAGTTGGGCCTCACTGGTAAGAGCGTATGGCATGCATAAGATGAAAAAACAAACCACACAGCACAACAAAGGTCCAGCCGGGATATTTTCTCACCTGACATTCTGAGCTGCAGTACCAGGCCGCCTGACATCCAGAACACAGAAACGAGGCATCACGCTTGCACACGGAACAGCGATTTACTCCATCCTCATCTGGCTTGCCGCCCGAACCTTTGCCTTCTTCTCTCTGAGAGAGTAGCGGCCCAACCTTAGGAGGCATAAACCCGTGTAGCGAAGCCCCGGAGTGTAAGCTGGATCGTTTGTGCTCCATTCCTCCCATGCCACCTTGAGCCAGGGCAACTAGCTCACGACTGCGATGCCAAATAGGGTCTCTTTCAAACATAGCGCCGTTTGATGCCTTTCTAACAAGTTCGTTTTCTCTCGGGTGACCGACCCTTGCATCAGAAACCTCGCTTGCTTTCTCTCTAACTTGTGAAGAGGTCAGTATATGGTTTTTAGGACTAGATAACCGCAATTCCTTTCTTTCCGAGTGCAAAGTGCTGGAACTTAAATGCTTAGAGTGTTGAATGGAACCAGGCGCCGAAACTGATGGCTCGCTCAGTTTCATTCTTTTCACTCTTTCATACTCCTCCCGATCAGTTACGTGACCGAACTGAGACAGCGGTGAATGCCGGATGGGAATTCCGCTATGTGAGTCTAGATCACTGAATCTTCTTTTTTTCTCCTCCACCATCCTCTCCATGAAGAGCAACCGATCGCGGTCGCTCAGCCGTTTTTCTCTCGCTCTTAATGCATCCATATGCTCCCGTCTTTGCTCCATTCTGACCTGATGTTCTTTGCTGAATACAAGTGGGTTCACTTTGTCTTTGAGTTCTGCGTGAAGCAGTCGCCTGTTGGCTTCTATCTGTTCTAGGCTCAGTCGCTGCCTTTCTCTCTCGCGTTCCCGTTCAATATCCTGTAAAAACGTTATAAAAAAACACACAGTTATAGAGCGTAATTACTCTGACCAATCACAACAGACGTAAACAGCGCAATGAGCCAATCAGAATTCGAGGCTATTACATGTAACCGGCGCCAAGCGCGGGAAAATGCGCACGTGCAAGTCACGATTGGTTCGTGGAAAAAGAGGCGCGAGTGTTTCCAGCCAATCGCAGAGCGAAGTAAAAAAAACCAAAGCAAACATGGAGTACTTTCGACATTCAATTGAAAACCGCTCGAGTAAATTTTAAAACGTTCTCTGGCTAGAATATTTTGAAAAGACAAGTTTTCGAATTAGTTCGAGTGATGAGCCCCATTCGAGTAGTTTTTTTTCCCTTTTGCTTATTTAAATTTATCTTTCTTTTGCTGTAATATATCTTCTATGTCTAGCAAAATAAAATGGTTGTTGTTGTTGTTGTTGTTGTCGAATGCCCAAACTGCAGTCTTCAAAACACAGTTACTCAATTGCGAATCACGCCCTTCGTTTACCTGCACTATTCAAATACGTAGGAAAATACCGGGAACGGGTCCAACAGATGAAATTGTTCTGTTAGTTCTGTTAGTAACACACGTTAACTCAGAAAAAATTCAAATTTCTCCCAACAAGTGTCGAGCCCATGACCTTCCGATTACCAGTGTGGATAATCTGCCACTGAACAATACGAGGCTCGTGTTGGGAGAAAAGTTTGTATGTCGTTAACAGAAAAATTACATCTTTAACTTATTCACCACGCTTAGAACATCCGATCTCACTTACTATCAGTCCGAGAAACATTATCAACAAAAATATATTCATCGGTCAAGAGGTGATGACGTTCCACTAACCTGTCTAATATGCGGTGGTATGTCCTTGCCAACTTCTCCTAACAGATTCCCTGGTTTACCAGCTGCAGCAGCCAGTCGTTCCATTGCTTGTCTTGAATTCATCATAAGACCATACTCTCGAGAAGAAAGTGAAGTGGGCGGGGAATACACATGGACGTCGGAAGACACGCGGCCGGAGTCGGGAGCCCGTCGTTCCAACGAACCATCTGGTCGGACAAAGAGAGCTTTCCCGATTGGTGAGCCAGCTTTACTCATAGGCAAGGATGAAGCCATTCGGCTCAGTAACTCGCGATGGGAGGACTCTGAAACGCGGAGAGCTTCTCCACGCCTGTGCATCTCAAACTCATGAAGGGCCACCATCCGGGGATCTACTCTAGGATCCATCCTACCGGAGAAACCAGCAGGGAGGAAGGCTCTTTCCGGATACAGTTTATGACGCAGAGGCGGAGACAACTCAAGCGACATCCTCGGCCTGCTGTTTCCCTCTCCTGCACGAATGAGCACTAGGTCATCGGGTCGATTTCTTTCAGACACCGGTATTCTGATAACGTCATTATCTCTCAGATCTTTCCTCGGTTCTTTCTCTTTGAGCTGCATCAGCTCCAAACTCCGGCTTCTCGACTTGGGCTCTGCGGCCTGCTCCAGACGAAGCCTGCGTTCCATTTCTGGACTGGCATGTTCCCTGGCGCGTTGTTCGTCTCTGCTGCTGTTCTGTCTCACATCTTCGACTTTCTTCCTTTTATCTTCAAGTAATCGAAGCCCTGGGTTCATGATGCTGGAATTTCCGTGTGAAGTTTTTGGACCAACTTTTTCCTCGATGTCTCGCTCTCTTTCTCGTTCCACGCGGCCAGCCTGTCCTAACAGTTCTACCCCTCGAGGGCCAACAATTTCCACTCCTTCTGATACCTTTACAGGGTGCATCGCAGGGTCCTTAGATGAAGGTACTCTTAAGAAAGGTGAGGTGTGTCGCCGAGCCAGCAAAAGTTCCTCCCTTCTTTGTCTCTCAGCTGACATTCTTACATCTGCTTCATCCAGTGGTCGCAAGCGAGGTGGTCCGGGTTTGAGGAACTCGCCCATATTAGCGACAGGCTCCCTGTCTTCACCCACGCGCCGCAGTGATAGAAACTGCTCTCTCTTATCCACTGGGGACATTGATGCCGATCGGTGTACTCGACCGGGAGAAAGCAAGTTTGAATCTCTGGAATGTGGTGGGCTTGTCAGCTTGGTCGTTCCGCGAGAGGGTGAAGGTAGACTAGAGGACATAAATTCTCCAGGGAGGGGCTTAGATTTCACCCCTTCATCACCTTTTATCTTCATCATTTCTTCCTCCCTTCTGCGGTTTAGATCTGACAAGGTTAGCTGCTGATGTAAAGGTCTCCGTTCGTGCAGGGGGGAGACGTTAGGCACAACTTGTTCCCGAGAGGATCTATCAGGAGACTTCTGCAGTTGACGAGGCGATAGCAACAGATCAGTACCAAAGCGCTGGGCTTTATCCTCGTGTAGGGCTTCCAGTTCTCTCAGGGAAGCAGGTTGCTTTCCAATAAGCTGAAGATGCGACAGCATCAGTGGAGGTCGCTTACCTGGCACATGCGCAATAGGTTTGACCACTTTAGGAGTTTGGGGGAGCTGTTTGTCTCCAAGGAAGTCTCTACCGGGTGGAGACCGGCACGAGCCTTTGTCACGCTCGCGTCTTTCGCGTGACATAACTGCCGACATATGATCGTGACTGTGAGTTCCAAAGGCGTGCATGGGACCATGATGACCAGGGATATCTAGAAGGCCCGGTGGAATTCCCCTCGGGTTGTTGCCATGGAAGGGGCAGTTCACGTCCCGCTTGCAAGGTATACCTGACTTCATGTTACCGTGCATATGATGTCCACAGTTGGCTGCAGAATACCGCCCCCCTTGAGACAGGGGATTTCCAAATATTCCTGATCCAGGTGCTGGGCCAGCACTGTGGGTGAGGAGATGTGGAGTGAATGTCCTGGGGGAGTACCCCTTCATGTGAGGCGACGCGGTATTCAGACCAGGCGAGATAGGTATTCCGCTACCATCATGCATCGGTACAACAGGAATCAATATAGCGGCGCGGTGAGGCGGCATGTCCAAAGGACGACCGAACTTATCCTTGACGCTGCCAGGGATTGTGGGATTGACAGTGCCGAAAGGTTTCTTGGGAGAAGTGAATGGTGTCTGTTTGTCAGTAGGCGATGAACGGAGCGACTGCACCGGTGATTTCTGTCCTTCCTTTTGGCCTGTTTCATTGAATTTGGGTACAGAATGCTGATCATTTGCCTTTGATTTCTCCTCGTTGGTTAGTGTTTCATCTTGACCCCGCTTCTTTTTTTCGTCCTCATCATCTAGGATCTCAATGGGGCTCATCACTTTGCGCGGTTGCTCCACCTCACTTGAATCAGGCTCTCGAGTCTCTGGACTCGCTACTGAATTCAATTCTTCCTTCTCCTGTGGTTCACTTGCGGTCTCCTTCTCATCCACAATCTTTCTAAGCTTGGGAACAGGCTCCAGACCACACGGTTCTTTAGAAGATAACGAGTGTTTCAAAGGTGGCGGGGGTGGTTTACTTTCATTACCGCTATTGGACTCGGCTGCGGAAGGTTTCAGTCGTGGCAATGTGCGAGGTACGTTCGATGGGAAACTTCTCCGCAGAAAGCTCCTATGAAGTTCATTTTGAAAGCCGGCCTTGACAGGACTCCCCGGATCTTCATGATCACTGTGTTGTTTCGGGGAAGTTGACTCAATTACTTCAGATTTTTCGGTGTTGAGCTCCAAAGGCGAATTTCTCAAGGTTTCTAGCGGGTTCTCTGTATCACCAGCGTGTGAAGGCTCGTGTTCGTCGCCAGCCGGATTGTCCTCCTTGCCCTGTTCATCTTTAGAATCCCGCGCGTGTTGTAGCGTGTCCTCCGCGCACAGTTTTTTCTGCTGTAGTAGCCGCTCCACGAGCCAATTATGTCTCGGGAGATCCCTCGCGTAACGGTTCTGACTGATCAAATGAGGGGGTGTAGATCTGTCGCGTTCTTTCTCCTTTTCTTCGCTCTTTCGCTTGGTTTTCCCGATTTTTCTCTCACTCTTGATTTGCTCTCTCCTCCCATCTTCCTCGACCGAGTTGCGTTGTGTGTCAGAAAATACGTTCGCCTCCTGGCTGCTATCACAGTTATCTGAACCCACAATTCCGCTGGCGACAACCTCTTCAACGCTGTCCCCAAGAAAACGTTCCTCGTTCGGTGACAGCGAACGTTTTTCTCCGTTTCGTCCAGCGTGAGCATTTGCCTCAACAACCCTCGAAGCAGTTAAGTCACAAGGTTCCATGCACTCTTGAGTCTTGTTATGTAACATGTCGTCATCGCTTTCTGAATCAAGCTGTTTGATTCGCTTGGTTGCCTTGGCATCTTTTACAGGTGAGCGACTTTTGTTTCTCTTTGTTTTTCGTCGCACGCCAGTCACGCCCGATTGATGAACGCCCTTATTACCTTCGGTTTTCTTCGTTTCTTTTTCTTAACTTTTTCCCGGTTCACGAATACTCCGGCTTCGGATTCACTGAGTTCTCCAGCATCTGACATTCCTTCAATGTTTGACAGTTCCGACTCGTTCGCAACATTCTCCGAATTCTGCTCCACACTGTACGAATTGCTTTGAGAAGATTCTTTCTCGTAAAGTTCAGAGCTTTGGTTTTCTTTCGCATCACCTCTTTCCCCGACACCGTTGCTTTCGAAACCACCTCCCATACTAGACACTTGTTTAGTTTTGTTTTCCATCTGTGAACACTGTTTTTCACTCAGATCTGTTGAATGCACACTATTGACTTCCTCAACATTGCTACTTTCACCATTTATTTCAAGAAAAATGTGGTTTTCCTGTGACTCACAGTCATTGCTGTGTTTACTGGAATGCTCGCATTGCATGTCGGGCTCTGCCATGAGCCGCGCTATTTTTGAGCTTTTGATAGTGCTGTGATCTGGATGCAGGCCCCTCTCATCAGACCTTTCAGTACTTTCAATTGATTTGCCATCACACGTTGGATCCCCCTCCTCGCTGGGGCACTCACAAGCCTCACATCCATGATTTGTGCTCGTGTTCTGTTCGGAATATTGATCATATTTGGTAGATGAATCTATTAACTCGCAAGTTCCTTCCAAACCATTAAACTTTCCTTCAGAAGCCGTATCCAGACCATTTTCAGCCGGGAGGAATTCCTTTGGAAACGTTGGGCTTCCACCATTTGCTTTGAACTTATCGCCGCGAATTTGGCTGTTTTCCAAGACAGATGTTTCTCTGTCACCATCGCTAAAAGCGAGCTCATCATCCGTGACGTTCTCAAACTTAAGCGGTTCGAGTTCAGGCCTTACATCAGAAACACTATCTGCCTCACAAAGGAAGCCATCACCACAAGCGTTCACCAATGAACTGTTTTTATAACGCAATCCTCTTACTTCCACTTTACTTTCGTTAACAAATTCAATATTTTTCATTTCTTGAGTCGATTCCTTGCGTAAAAATCGATCAAAGAGGGATTCCCTCTGCACTGGCACTTTACAATCGATGTCACTGTTCTCCCCTTGCGTCAAAGAGTGTTTGTTGTCCTCACTATTGCTTTCAGGGGAATATTCTCCATAACATCTCTCGTACATAGATGGACTGCCGCCCTTCTCCCGCTCACGACACATTTCCGCGTGAAAATTATCCTTGGTGATATTGTCATCGCCAGCTTCAACAGCCTCCCTGTCCGTATTGAGGCCATCTTTTCTCATTTCGAACATATCAGTACATTTCTTGGTTAGCTGCTCGCGTTGCAGGAGTTCTGCGCGAGCGATATCCTCACTTAGTAATCGTTTTTGACGCGCTAAATCCTGTGTAAGTCTTTGTTTCTCCCGCGGCGCGTCTCGTCTGTGCGAAATGACTTTCGCTGTTTTATTCTCCTCCGTATGCTGGTACTTTCTCGACTCCCTCGCCGGGGACAACTTTCGCCCCTCGGCGTCCTCCCCAATACGCCGTACAGGGGATCCATAACGCTCCGAATGGCGCGAAATCTCGCTGCCATGCCGGTGATAATGGTGTGAGCTTTTACGCTGTTGATTTACGTCAATCTCGGTATAGTGGTCGCGATCCCGCACACCTGGGCGACCCGAGGGTCTTCCCGTACCTCGACCACGTTTATCTCCAGTTGGTTTAGATTTGTGGCCGAACGTGGGCCTTGCTCGCGGCTTAGAGCCGTCGCTTTGATGGATGTGCGAAGAAAAGTAGTAACTCGACATCTCCCTCGAGGGAATTTCGCTTGCCTTGATACCGTCTCTTGACAAGTCCTTCTCGTCCTCAGTTGAATTTCCTGAACTCACACAAGGTTCTCCGGACTTGAGCTGAAAAGAAATGAAAGGAAATGTCTCAACACGTGGCTTAATTTCGAACAGAACACTTGTCCATAACTCATAGTTGCTGCTGAGTCACGAGACAAAACAGAATTTGAAACATAATTCAAACCTTGCTGAACGTGTTATTATTGCGAAGAACAACGCTTCGAGCGAACAGCATTTTAGTAACTTATAGCCTAAACCAGCCAGTTTACCATCACCAGCCTTGTAATCTCTCGCTTGAAAGGGAAGGCATATAGACGCCCGTAAGCACATACAGGAAACTGCAAAACTCGACACCACAGAATGCCTTTTAGATTAAGTATTTTGGAAACAAAACTATTTAACTCACGACTACCTCTATCAATAATGGCAGCTGCCAATATCTGCACATGTTTAGCGTCCTCGAGCAATACTCGTTGAAGAGCCTACTTGAGTCTCGTATTATCAGTATTTTGTATTTTGTCTGATATCTTCCTACCGGCGCCAAATGAAATGGAGAAGCTAAACTTCAAACACCATTAAGCTTCTTAATGAAGGCCTCGAGAAAAAAAAAACACCTCTTTGAGTGTCAGCAGAACCAGAATTAACATCACCACAATTAACAGAACCAATTTAACATCAGCGGAAAATACAGGCCACCGACAAACTTACCGAATTCAGTTGAAATTATGCACGGAAATTTGCCAACATTTTTTTTTTGTTTTCAGTTTTTGAATAGCTGTGGTCCACCTAGCGTTTATTTACGGTCACTAAAAACACGTAATATTGTTTCGGTTCATAGCAGCAATACAGCTTGAGAACGAAAACAATAAGCAGACATAACCCACTTCACTTATTTATCAACATACCGCGGTATATTGGAGCAGCGTGTTTGACGCGATATTGGCCCGTGTATATGACCAGATATGCTTTAGTTCGGTGATAAATCACTTATCCTGCTCAGCATGCCGTGTTGCGTCGTATTCAGCATTATAACAAAACATGATGGTGAAAATGAGCCAAAACGTGTTTTCACCTACAGGAACCGCCTCTCTTCAGCTAACAGCTGGTTTTCAAGGAGTTAAAAAATAGTCTGGAAAATACGCTAGGGAGCCAGCTGTGACCGGCTTGTGCGCAGAACTGCCCTAGTTCGGTTTTCAGTGCCACGTTTACTACTTGAAAATATTTTTTTCCAAGGGGTCAAATTGAAACGTGACTGCGCTGAGTCGATCAGACGCAAAACAAGCTTTAATACGCTGTTAAGCAAGTTTTCGACCTGATTCATTTCAGCCGACACCCCTCCTTTAACAGTTGAAGGACATCACGTAGCGCCGGGTCAAACAAACTATCCACCTTGTGTATATAGACACCCTAAATACTTCTTAAAACAGAGCAGAAAAAGGCGCCGCCACATATTGTGCCTCTTCCGGGGTGTATAGGCCCCAGTCAGCCGATACCACATTTGTAAGATAAAAATAAAATAGCAGACGTAAAAAAGGAGAATGATGTTATCAAAGCATAAATTGTGCTCACTATGACTTTAGTTCAGCGCTGATGACTGCAGGACGTAGCAGGGAATAGCTTAAAAGGAACTGAACTTTCACGTCGAAGCAGTTACCTCCGGTACGCGAGTTACGCAATTTAGCGTACAAAAAACGGAAGAAGATTACATGGAGCACATAGTTGAGCTGAAGCTAAATTTACTACAATGACTTCACGTTATTTTTAATACCTCTCAACCATTTCCTGTGTGTCTAATACTTCGGTGAGCTAATACCGGCATGAACATGCGGAATATATCTTTTCCCTTTCGTTTTCCACTACTTGACGGATTGGAGTGACTAAATTTGCTTCAAGTACGGTATATAATTCAACATGATTCAAGTTAGGCCAAGTCGCAAAGTTGTGTTAAATTCTTTATCTCGACTGGACAAAACCCAAAACCTCAGTCCTTCGTTTTTGTTCCTGTGTAATCTGGTAGGGATGCATTTTCATTTGTTTGATCTCTCTGGGCGCAGCTATAACCTTGATATTAGCTCAGATTCCGCGTTGCGACTTGCTCCGAATTTTGTTTCACCCATCTTTCTTCTCTTTCCTTTTGCTCAAGTTACTAAATTTTGCGTGGTGTTTGCCCATTATTAGTTTCCCATTCTAGTTTCATCACTGCAGCTAACGACCCGTCCGTATCCGACACATAATTAAGAAACATAAATTGAGCTAAAATTTTGAAGCCCTTAGTACACCGCAAACGTACCTTAACTGTGAAGTAACGGTATTCTCGAGATATCACGACAGAAAGCCAACTGGTTCGCCTCGCGCAGTGAAAAAGGAAGTAAACCCTTCACTCCATAGATAAAGGACGATTTTAAACGACTTTACGTGTCAGTTTTGAGCTGAAAAGGTCATCCTGTCTGCACGGCTTACGCCGCCAAATAATCCACTACTGGTGGAATGCCCTTTTGACATTTCGTTTTGTTTCAGTGCTGAAGCATTAAGGTGAAAGATAAATTACTCGGAGTACAATGAATTTGTTTCAAAAGATAACAATTGAAAGGAAGGTTCGTACGAGTTGCCATTTCAATGAAAAAAAGAAACAACAGTGTAACAAAAGAGTAACGGTTAACATGGAAAGAATCGAGTTTTAGGTGAAATAAATAATCAAGTGTGCGACTAATACGCGCGAGGGCCCACGCGTCCACGCAAGCGTATCACTGCGCGCGAGAGATAGACAATTGGTGAAGGCCATTAGCAATTTCAAATTAAGTAGCCTTGTGTGAAATTCGCACTACGACTTGGTCTTTACAACGTTGTGTTATTTCCTTCGAAAAAATAACTGCACTCGACATTGCCCAATTTTGTAAAACGGTACTGGTGACACAAGGTAGGTGTAACCTACTAGCTGATAGAAAACAGCAATCGGATCATGCAAATGACTGTGACAATTTTCCTACACAACTGGCCTCTGTCGATGTATTTTATGGTTGTTGGCATTGCCGTGGCCCGAATATTCTTTTTCCGTGACAGAAGCCAAAGGCTAAGCCGTTAATTTTAGTGTCAGCAAATCTGAAGCCGCCATCACGTCCCTCCAGACATTACTTCCTCAAACTTAAGTAATCCGCCAAAGGATGTCATCTCTTCCCATCCGCTTTACATCTCAAAGAAAACTACATGAATTTCAATAGTCTACAGTGTTGATCTCAAATAGCCTAACGACAACAAGCTTATATATATAACCAGTGGCAATAAAAACATGCTATATTTACAGCCAAATATTGGCAAGTTTTTCTTCATGTTGGACTGGCTTGCGATAATATAATTGATAAAAGGCTCGTAAGTAAACAATTCCAGTGTAGTTTTTCTCCGGGACAAACTGATACATGCGATTCTCGAACGAACGGCTTCAGTTGTGCATAATTCCGGCATCAGAGGAATAATATCTGGAGTAAACTGAATAGTGAAAATTTGGCTGAAAGTGCTAACAGATCATATTGCACTGACAGAGTTTTCAACAGTTAATTCATTCTTCTGATAATATATTAGAACCCATACTTTCAGGACGGAAATTAAGGTAATCGCAACTTGAGAGGGTCAGTAATTCCATGCCCTTCACGGTGAGGGCAAAACAGGAATGCGCCAAAAACGAAACCGAAAAATACGGCTTCCAGAAATAATCAACAAAAACCTAAATGTTTAAGACCAAAATGAGGATAAGTCTCTTTTCGATATTGGTTATTTGATTTACTGCAGGACTTCTCCTTCCTAAAACGTAGCAATTTAAAAATCGAAATGGCCTACAAGAAAAGTATGTGCATGTTGGACAAAATTTGTAATTACAAGGTGATAACATTACCAAGTTGAATTGATCCAGTGATGAGAACAGATTGGCAGACGGCAGGTAGAAAATCGCATTAGCGACATTTCACAGTTGGCACGCACTGAAGTGCGCATGAAGTGCCATCCGTGGAAGCCATTTGAGTGGCACTTGTTTGCTGATTGACATATTGACGTATCCTGACGTCCTAAGATACACAGCTGCACGGATCTAAAATTCTACATCGAACTTTTTCAAAGGACCATACGACAAGAAGAACAATCGACGGATATATTGAAGCAATGGAGGTCGAAACATTTCCTGCATTCGCAAGCCCGAGTCGAAATTTATTCCGGCATGAGTGTGTTTGGGCTGGGAATTTTGACTCACAGCAGCTCTGTTGCAGCCACGCTACGGAAACAGCCAACGTCTATAGGAAATTGAAATTTATGCTAATCCTTGCTGTTTGATGAGCCAGAGGCAACATTTGACGGTTTGTCGATTGTTCTAAGACAATATAGTCGGCAAACTGCATTTGCAGTTGACACTTCACCTTTTAACAAGCTGAACAGGAAGCCCATGCAGGCCTGTTTCTTATGATACGTTCAATTTACACATAACGTTTGAAGGTCCTTACACCACAAGCTTGCACAGGTAACCTAACAAGAGGATTTATTCCAATTTTTGGTGAAATTCTACTGAAACCAGAGATATCGTCTCTAAAAAAATGGAGTAAAAACTTTCGCTTTCGAGAAAAAAAGCCAACTTGTTTTTTCCTTTCTTTTCGGTAAAATATCTAATATCCGGCGGGCGCGTGCGGCTTAAGTTCCTAAAGTAAACTAAATCTACTGCCTCTACAAATGAAATGCAATTGTATACAGTAATTATTTTCAACAACATTTAGTACAAAATTCAACTAAAAGTTTTACCGTGTGAATTTTTGTCTTTCGGATCCCTTTCCTTGTTGGTTTGCTCTCGAATGGATTTTCCAGGTAAGGACAAAAAGCTCCGATGGAACAGTAAACACACATCCAAGGCGCATCGAACTCTAAGGCTGTTGCGGGGATCGCTGGGTCGTGACAATGTTGGTGATAGCCTGAAAAGAATGAAGAAGGAATTTGCTTAAATTGAATTTGACCTGCAATTAGATAAGGTGCCATTTAGCCCTACCGCTAGCAACAATTGTAGTTTATGCGCTGAAAGCTTGGCTATATGGTTCCGCAAAATGTTACCGACGCAGATAGCGATTTAAAAAATAACACTTCTTCGCATTTCGCAATTTTTAACTTGCATACACGCGCGTTGAGCGGATGTCAAATTTGCGGATCAGAAAAAACGGCCAAGACAGCACAAACCGTGCAACCGGTAAAATAATTACTTTTGCAGTCAACAGGCTTAAAAATTTAAACATCAAAACACGAGCATAGCGCTAGCGAGCGAACTTGTCTACATTTAAAGATGGCAAGTTGGTGCCATTTATCGCACATATGCACCTGCCCCAACAGACAGTAAGCATAAACACCTTCACCGCCGCCATCTTGACTAGGCAAATTTCCAAATAATGGTGCGTTCACGCTAAGGTAAAGTTACTCTCGCTTCGCTGTATTTACCCGGCATCGTCATCAAAATAAAGAGAAAAACCAACTCATCCAGATCACAAGCAATCTACAGCTGTCCTGATAAAGAAGCGAAGAAATAAACCGAGAACTTTAGCATAAAACACGTGTCAGTACGAAAAAGCAATATTCACAAGTTTACACGACATTTATTATAAACAAAATTTTCCCTGCATGATTTGGCGACGTTTTCACGAAAACGAAGTATCGAACCATGTCTATTGGACACGGAAGCGTTTGGAAAACGTAAAAATAACGAGAAATGACAAACAAAGGCGAGAAACGAACCAGACTTGTTGTCGACAATTCTTTCAGGAATAATTAAAATACTCCACATTATGCAAGGTCTGGTCTAAATGTGGGTTTACCTTGACTCACTGAATGTGTCACGGGTTATATACACTTTTAAAAGCAGTGAAGAATTCCTTGGTCCATCCTAAGAACGCCTGGAAATACAGCTCGTGTTTGTACAACACTTGGCACAAGGACGAAGCGCGACTTGACTACGAGAACAAAACTCAACCACTGGAGAGATAGGTCCGAACGCAGCTGAAGAAACAGCAGACCGACTTTCGCTTGAACATAATTTTGTTCAATTAATGGCCATTTGCAGAACAATGGCGGGGCTATTTCTGAGTAAACAGCGGCGATTATTCGAAAAGTGAAGTGTTTGCAAGAGGAACAGATAAAATGAGGAGAAAGAGAGTTCACTGCTTATGAGCTGTCAAGGAAGTGAGGAATTCTCGATCATAAGCTGAAAATACGTCAGCACACACAAGTCAACCAATCGCCTTCACCTGTGTTTGTGTATATTTGTCAGGTGCGCTCTTACAGCTTACAGCATAACTGAAACGCAGGAAATTGGCCCCGAAACTCGTTTCCGTTGAATGTCAGCCGTGGCTACACAAGTGCGAAATTTAATCCAAGCGTTAAAGAGATTTCGAAATGATTTCACGGCCCGAGAGTACTGAAAACCGTCCTGGTTGGTGACCGAACGAAACAACACTGCAAAACTTCGAAAGCTAAAGTGCTTGTCCATCATCCAACGAGAAATTCTCGCTGAACCAAACAGTGAAACCACTCCCACAACAACAAAAATTAGTCTAAAAGAAATCATTCCATTCTTTTGTTCGTTTTAGAGTGTTTCCGCTCTCTAGAGGGTATTTTCGAGGTATTTCCTATTTCTTTGTTGTGACGGATGAAAGTTCACAACTGCAAAGCATCAACATTTAATATTAAAGTATAAAATCATAGTTATTATAAACGCTTATTTTCTTCTTTTGAATCATGATATGACGTAACTTAATCCGCTCTTGAAACTGAATCACACTGAAACTCAAGTTGGTAACGAGCTAAGCACTTCTTTCCGAGTTGTTCCCGGAAGAGAAGGCACTCTCGAGCCGTACAAAAGTCTCCTACGGAAAAAGAAAGTGCACAAAAAGAGTTCCCAGAGTGTGATTATTCAGGAAGGAATCCCGCTGAGTAGAGTTTGTTCCTCGAGATCGGAAAGACAAGTGATGAGTAAAACAATGGAAGCACACTGAACAATAACACACTTCTTGATTTATCCGCCATCTGCCTTCACTGTAATACAACCCCTATGCTTTTGTTTGCTTTCCTAAAAGAGCGAGGAGAAATTGAAAACTCTATTTCATGATCAGGCGTCACTGTGCGAGGCCAAAGAGTCTGTTCACACAAAGTCCATAGACGACTTTTCACCTGTCTTCGAAACGCCACCTATTTCCGCCAAACCGCGCGACCGCTGTCAAAGAAGTAATAATATTTTCCTATTCGACCAACTATGTCAACTTACTAATCCTACAGTGACTTGCTTTTAACTGTGCAGAACACGACGATTTTCACGTTCGGGGAAGAATTCCCGTTACAGCGCTTTTTCAAAAGAAATCACAATGTAAAAAGTTGCACAACATGCTTATTTTCGGCGTGCAGTTTAAAATGTAACACAGTTTCCAGTTTCGAGTCAAAACCGCAATTAAAAGGGAAAAAATTGATGAAAAGAACCACCAAACATCATCTGTAAATATTGGAATAGAAACGGGAAAACGGAATATATAAAGGCATACTATGACGACAAAAGGCTAAAAGAAAAAACAACACCCAATCAGCCGGGAAACCGAGAAAAACTGGAATCCGTTTGAAACAAAACACGTAACAGTGAAGTATAGGAGATGTACGGCGATAGCAGACTGGTTGAAACACCAATGGGAAGCAATTAAAACGAGAAATGTTACAAAAATATTACAAAAACAGCGGTAATCTTCTTCCCATTCGATTTATTATAGCATTATTTTAACACGAATTAACGACGGACAAAAAGAACCACGAAATAAAAGCCTATTTCCCCTCTGGAAGAGAAAACAGCCCATGACCTCCTAGCAGAATTGATATATTTATGATACGAAGAAGATTGGATTTTCACGCCTAAGCAAAACTTTGTGACATGACACGCCTACAATTATAGTTCCAACATTTTCACCCATGTCAACTGATGTATTTTGTAATGTACCGTTAAAAACAAAAACAATAACTACCTTGATACCCGGGCTCCTCTCTACGCAAGATGAAGAGAAAGTGCACTGAAAACAAGCTTGGTGACGATTGCTCGGAACACCATGGTTCATAGGCCATTTCCGAATTACTTTTGGCCTCCTTTTCAAAGCGAGGCTTGGTGCACAACCATTTATATGAAAATGAGTTTAATTTGCATGTGGATGGAAACTAATTTTCATATGAAAAGAAGAGCACCGGAACTCGCTTTGAAAAAGAGGCCAAAGGTAATTCGGAAATGGCCTGTTGTATTTTTGACGATTCTGTCCAGTATATCTTGGTCCGTCCACTGAGAATTCCGAGTAATTATTCAAATCTGTTGAAAAGCACATCATACCAAAAGGTAGCAAAATCAAAATTTGAGGTGACACCCTGCAAAGTTGTTGTTTTTTTCTGTTCTCTTCGTTCTACTGAAATTTAAATAACTCAGTTCCAAACGGTAAAAAAATGCTGTTTTCCATCCGTTAATTGGTTGGTATATGGCAACGTCGTGCTGTTGCATTGTGTTGTCGACTGCGGTCGTGTAGCAACAGAGAAGTGTGAAAATGTTCTAAAATCGTTGTACAATTTTTTTTTGTTGGTTCAACAATGTAAGAAGGCTGGTGTTGGCCAGCCGAAATATCGCATTTTCGCCTTTACACGTTGTTTGACCAGTCCTTGCAGTATTTTCCCATATTTTATTATTTTTTGACTGGTCACGATCTATCTTTGATCCAGCGTAGAGCAAGTTTGACCGTACACGGGTTTTTGTAGTGGTAATTTCATAACTTTGAAAAATGTAAGACAGTTTAGCACTCCTCGGTTAGATGATTTTTTAACAAAATCTTTTTCGGATATTTTTGCTAATCCTATCTTGGATAAACGTGCTTCAGAACACCCCTTGAACAGTTAAGCCGAGATTCAAAGTAATTTCATTAGCCTAGAAGCTGTACATTTACCTCATGTGACCCAAATATCTTCGCTCTACAGAGTCTTACATGAATGACTCTTGTGTGCTCGTATATTTAAGGCAATTTTCTGTTTGAGTAATTGAGTGGTTCAGTCAGGTGATTCAGAAACTGTAAGTGACGGTGGGTCACTCCCCTTAAGCCGCAAGTCTGCACCAACCAGAATATCTGAATTCTCTCACATCAGTCCCTGGCCAAGACTAAACATGGCCTTTCTGTTCCCTCGTTTGCAGACGGCTGATTCAAGAAGACGTCGACTGTCCAGCCCTAGGCGGGGAGAAATGAGACGCGCCTTCTTTCGCAGGCTACTGACCAGCGATACGGTTGACTCTTCAATAAGAGGATGAGAACAGAGTTCTCTTCGACACACTTAACGAGCCATCCCCTAATAACGGCTTGCCAAACACGGTCTACAAAAAGGTCGCGAATTATGTTCTCAATACCAATGGAACGAATAAGCCAGCCGAAAGCTGTTTCCTCATGCAAGAATTAAATATTAAAGTATTAATTGTAATAGGGGTAGCATTATAAGCAATGTAAGTGTTGTACGTAGTGTTAGCACTGTATTGTTGTATGTAGGTTAAAAAGAAAAACAATTGCTATGAAAAAAAAATAGTTTTTAAAATTGTAAAAAAAAAGGGAGAGAGATGGCGGCTCGTATGATAAAATAACCCGTTCTTGCAGAAGGAAACTTTTCCCGCCGATATTATTCCTAACCACACCCACCCGATATCTAAGTAGCCATTAATATTCTTCTCTTACAAAACCCTCATTGAAAAGCAGTAGCTTTTTTTTAAAGTGAGTTTTAAGTGGCTTCAAAGAAGAAAAAGAAATATCCTTCGCACCATCTATTCACATCTCTTAGCAATATAGCACCTTCGTTTCCAAGTGCGTTGGGTAGCAACAAATTAGTTTCAAATGGAATGCAGTTCTCCTTGGCCTCTTAATAATCAAATCAAAGGTGTTATACAAATTATACAAAACAGTACACAGCTTCCACGCACAGACAAAGCTCGACGGGCTTGCAAAACAAAGCCACAGAACATCTCCATCCCCAGGGAAATTCTATCAAATTTAAATGACTTTTTTTTCTTTCCTGGCGCCAAATATATACATATATGAAGTGGTTTCACCCTTCAAGACAACCATCACATTACACTAATATTATCCATACGCATAAATACGCAAACGACAAAATCTTCTGTGAATGGAAATGAGTTACAGTTGAATATCTCCTCGTGGTCTCCCCCATATGACGTACACTCTTTTGCGCCCACGCAAAATCGTTGTAAATTCTATAATCGGAAAAAATAAACGCTAGAATACCGACATTCTCAAACACCGACAACGGCCGCTAAATATAGACACGAAGAGAGCAAATTCATGTAAACGTAACCTCTTTAATACTATTACTGGAACGCTAACAAAGCTAGCCGGCTACTTAAAGTAAAACAGACAGACCTTGATATGATGAGCTACGTAGTTTCGATTATTGTTCGCTACAGCTTAAAGTACTGTAGGACAATTTTGAAACTGGATCGCCCATTACTTAACAAAAGAATAACAGCAAATGAAATTATAGCAAATAGTACAGGACTTTGGCCTGTTAATCGCGTTCAGCTGTCTTGCTTTTTTCTGCGATACCCGTGAGATAAACTCTAATGCAAATTTCAGCCCACGAGAAATGATCAGTTTAGCCTAGCCGCTTCGCTGCGGATTTTTACAAGACAATGATACAACATGATGTTCTGCGCAGCTATATAAAGCTTCTTTGCATCTGAAGACCTGTGGAAATCCCCTCAATATCTCTGATATAAACAAACTGAATAAAAGCTTTACATATACACGTAAAATCCAATAAAATTATTACCACTTAACAACAGCTTAAGTTATCGACGACGAAACCTGCAATATCAAAGTGGAAAACGAAACTGTAACATGAAAACCAATTACCCAACCTGATATAAACCGTCCACAGGCGACCGCTGCTGGTTAAATTAAATCAAGTTTGTTGTTTATCTCAGCAACTAGCTACATGCGTCGCAAAACGCCACGACAGTGCCATCCCGTATGAAACCCTTCTTCGGCTCAGTGAATTACCATGCCAACAGCACTGCTCTGAAAAAACTTTAATTCGCCTGGATGTTTTTGCACAATGGATTCGTGCGCCGAGGTCGTCGACGTTCACTTACAAAAAGGAGAGGTCTTTGTTTAAACCGACGCTGGTCATTTGGAAACTAGATGAATGGCCCGAATGCTTTGTCATATTCTGGTCTTTTGTGAAAGTACAAAAAGAAGTTTTCAACGGCAATCAAGTTTGCAGGTTGTCGGTAAACAAAAGAAAACGACTGCCTTGCACCTGGCGAAAATCCTCAAACAACAAGACAAGAAACCTCGTGTATAAATCAGTCATTGTGGGTTACATGTTTCCAAAACACACACAAAGAGAAAATCAGCCGTGACTCTTTTGCTGCCCAAAAACTGCAAGTAGCCGACAACTAAAAACAATTCACAAAGCCGGCTTTAACTCAACTCAGTACTCGTTTCCCGAAATTTTAGTAGGAAAGTGATGCTTTGAAATTCATCCCTCGACACTTGTTCAAAGTACTTTAAAGGTTTGAAATTTTGACATCGTCTTCCTAGAGAGCAGAAAAATAATTCACGGTAGCGAGGAATGATCCGGAAAAATCCGACTCTGTTTGAAAGCACTTATCAAAAACAGAAACAGATAAATTTACGTCATAATTATATTGGACTTTGTAAAGGTGACCGTGGTCAAAATCACGCTGAATATGTATTTGACAAAGTACCCATACATAAAATATTCTTAGAGTACAAAGGAAAAAATTCATAATCGGTTTCTTTCTATCGATTTTTCCAGTGCGGAAAGAAAGAACTCAAAATATTTGGTTACAGTGTAATTTTACTCATGCCATCACAGCCGTTAACTAACACTAGCTGCCTTGCACCAGAAAAACTGAGTTACTTGTTAAAAAAGTAGGCCATTATGTTCACGCTTCCATTGATACAAATAAACTGAATGTTTTGGCTATTCGAGGTGAAACTAAAAGAAGGTGGTACTAATTAGTCATTTAAGCGTGGGCCTGCTTTTCGCTTTCGGCGCAAACCTATAATCGACGTCAAAAGTACAATACTATACCAGCTCTTGCAAGCAAAGACAACAAACACGGGAAATCTTAATTCTTTGTGTTATCTCGCCCTACAAGGAGTATTTTTTAGCGCTTGTATGGAGTCTTGAGTTCGCACGTACGCTAATCCGGAGTATATTTACAGTATATATAGACCCCAAAATAACAAAGTAAGTTATATTTAGTGGGGTTTTTCTAGCCTAATCTCAAAACCGGGCTTGTGCAATTATGGAAGCCAGTCAAGAAACTTTTACCCGCTTCTAGACTTCTTTGGTCATTGCTAAAAAAGTACGGAGGTATAGTTTTATTTGGTAATGGATTTATATGGATGGTAATGGATTTATATACCGCACATATCACATAGTTCCATGGCGGTTTACAGAATTCTCCCCCAGGGTGAGATCGGACGTCAGCCTGTAAAGGCGCCTCTGGCAGCCGCCATCAGTCCATATTTGATCTCGCCCACCCACCCAACCCACACATGAATGTCAGATGAAAGATAGAGATAGAACTACGTCCCCTACTCTTTTCGAACAGTGTGTGGGTTCTTTAACGTCCCACAGATTATCAGGAACAAGTGTTGCGAGACGGGACCTACGGTTTATCGTCCTTATCCGAAAATATACTATATACTGTTGCGAAAATTTCTACCAAGAGTATATTTCCAAAATGATGATTTTCTTCCCTAACGTGTTCTGCGCTCGGGTTTTTACCCCTGAGAATTTCACGAAAAAAACACGTGGCATACTGAGCCGCTACGCCCTTCGACAGCCTACGAGCAAAGCCTGTCTCATCGAGATCCCTTGAAAGTCGGTTGGTAGTCTGTGCACGGCACCACTATCATCCCAAATTTATTTATTTACCTTTTTACGAGAGCGGGTAGCTGTGTAAGACTAAAAATAGCTCATTTCATCCCTGTGGCGGAAATAGGAGACATCTGCACGCAAGCCACACCAACAAGGAGGAGAAAAGAGAAGAGTGCTTCTGTTTTAGCTTCGAAGCGAACTTGCAAGATGCGCATAAGGTGCCAGCTTCCGAGTGGCGCACAGGAATTAAATTTGCAAGGTTTGCTTTTGCTTCTGTTACTTTGCTATCGACTAAAGTGTACAAAAAACTACGAAAATTGGATTTAATAGCCTACTTATGGATCCTGCTCGCATAAAGAAATTGGAAAAGTTGATGTTCCTTAACTCTTTAAACTCGTTTTAGACTCGTTCAGTTAAATCGTGGGTGCTGATCAATTCGTGTGGGAACGAACGACTGAATTCGACAGTTGAATGGCCAACTGACACTGTTCGAGTTTTCAAGTGCAGCTTTTCATTCCCAGTGTGTAAATTTTTCTTTTAAAAATTCGCCTCTGATAAAAGCTCTATACATGGATTAATTTTCGCGAAAAAAAGCATGCATGCACCTTTACACACAAACAAACTACTCACTTACAACAAAAAAACTGTCATAATGCAACAGCTGCTTAAATAACCTCACCAGATAATATGTCATGAATCACGAGCGTGCAATACGCACTTAGCTTTCGCAGTTATCAGGTGATCCACAACCAGAAAAAAATAAAGATCAAGAATTCGGTCTGTGTTAGTTTATCCCGCTCAATGTCATCACTTTTTAGCAGTATGAGATCAAAAAACTTCATCATTTCATGAAATATGCACCTTGAATTTGATTCTCCTGCAAGTTCCTTCGCATCAAATGTGTTAATTAGAATTTGAAGGCTAACGACGATAGTAGCTGATGAGGTATACTGCCAAGATTCCAAAAGGAAATTGATAAATTGTTGAGAATTCCAAACACTTTTATCAATAATAATAATAATAATAATAATTTTAATTTATATCTATACACCTTATTCCAAAATGGCAGCCAATTTGTTATTCTTCTGTTTTCGTGTTAATTAGCCCTCTTTACCTCATTTTCACTTCAAAATTCTTTTGTATTTTGTACCTGTTGATGAGGCAAAGAGGGCTAATTAACGTGCAAACAAAAGAATATTAAATTGGTCACCATTTTGGAATAAGGAGCATTACACTTAAAGATTTATCATCACAGCCACATCATGCCCATGACCTCGTCTCTACTACAGCCACTCCCTAATGTATAGCCCTACCCACAAGGGGAAGTCAGATTATGTATAACAAGCCCATCTCTAACAACCCACTACCATGCGAATCAAGATGAATCCAATCAAAGCTGAGAATGAAGATGAGACCTGGATTTCAAATTGCTGTCCTTGAAAAACTTCAGACTGGCATGTCACTTTAAAAATGTTATTAATATTTGTGGCAATTCCATGAATGGGATGTGTCAGTTGGTAAGATAATGAGCTTTGCACAGTATTTGTACCCCCCCCCCCCCCCACCATACTAGTAAGCCCGGCCTGTTAAAGAAGGCTTTACATTATGATTACAAAAAATAATTCATGCCCACCCCCACAAGAAGGTCATTAGAAATTCCACATGGAAGGGGGTGGCGGACTTAAAAGTCAAAGTTTTATTGGTAAGACCTGGCATTTCCAGAGGGGGAGAAATGCTGGGCTTTCAAACAACTCCCCCCCCCCTCCCCCTCCCTGTGAAAGGGGTACAGATATTTTTGGCTCTACCTCAGTGTAAAACCTGTGAAACTCACCAATGATGTAAAACATTATAAACAATGGCGTACAGCAAAACAATACCTCATAAAACAAATAAAACCCCACCAGGTTTTTACACCTAGGTAAACCCATATTTTACAAATCGACACATGAAAAATGTCTGCCACAGAAGATTAATAGAGCTTTACAATATTCCATACACTGATCATTCAAAGAGTGAAACAACTTTAAAACACCTACATGTATCAATGTAAAGAAGTTACAATAGCATCCTCTTCCAAGACACATTTATTCTCAATGACGGAGCAAAATTTGTAATATTTGTATGAATGTTCACCTGTGTTTCAATTCATGGAAATAAACAAAAAGATGGCACCCAAACTAAATATAGAAATTAGAAAATATGAATTTAGCACACTGAACATCACCAAATGAGAGTTGTTGTTCCTCACCAAGCAATTCTTGCATAAAATTCTACTGTATGAGCAGCAGTTGTTCCTCTTTACGCACTTAACACAGACATACGTTTTCAGAATCATATAATTTATGAAATGCTGGTGAGTTAAAATTTCTCCCTGCAATGGCTACATTTCCAGTATTTCAAAGCAAGTAATAAGTGAAATGAAATCAGAAGACGAATTAGTTCGCTAACAATTATTTACCCATGACAGTGCAAAAACTAAAAACCATGGCTGAAATGAAAACTTTCTCTTTTAAGTAAAATGTCAGCTTGTCGCTAAAACCTACGAATAACTGAGTGTTGAAGTTGACAACTCTGCCTGTTGTGTTTTGATTACTACATAAAAGGCACAAATATGTACCATCTTACAAAACGATAAAAATCAGGTTAAAAACTTGCTTTAGCCTCAGTACTCACCAAGTGCTAAGACCAGTGCTCCTTTTGATCTGTGTTAACTTGGAAAAAAATTATTAATGTCCAAGCTAAACACAACTGCAGCTCTTCATATAATCAGCTGTCTAAAGCCAATTTTAAGCTACTATTGTTTGAGCTGTTCATAAATATTCAACATCTCAAGACACAAGATGGAATTACAGAAGTTTTAGCAAGAATATTTCAGCCAAAGCTGTTAGTTAATCCTATAATTCCTTTCAGAGATCTCCATCCACAAAAAACTGTATTTTCCCAAAGCACACAGCTGATAAAAGGAAAGGGTGACAATAATGATGTCGCACCAAATTCTCCAGTAAGACACACAAAAATTATGGCAACGATGTTAAGGAGAATTTCATTTTCAAGCTTCAGAAGTACTAAAAGAGCAATTTTAAAAACAGGATATTTATGATTATATCTATCAAGTGTTACACCTGGTTTTGGCTTTAGATAAGACACTAATATTCAAATTTTATTTGATTTCCAATGGTGGTTCAAGTTTCAGAAACTACCAATCAAGTATGAGATGAAACATATATTATCCTGTTTCAGCTAAATAATAAAATGATCATAAAGTCAAAAACACTTTGGAAGTGACCACATGCTATGGTGAAATTTAACACTTTATAAATATGTGGCAAAAGTCAAAGTCTGAGTGGTTTATTCAAAAGTTGTGCACTTGAAAGACTCCAGCAAGTCTACAAAAAAGTTGCCAGAAGCAATCCTACCTAAAATCGTCTATAATTGTTATTGATATGAATGTGAATTAAACCACAACACAAAATGCTAATACCCTTAAAAGGTATGAAAATTAATTGGAAATGAATACACAGGGTATCAATGAGAGCAGATCACTGGTGTTTGTAACAACTAGTTTCAAATATCTGTACCTAGTTAAGAATGCCAGTTGGATAATCCAAGAAAGGAGGAGCTAGGGGGTCCCAAGGCCAATGAATTTGTTAAACAGGTATCAAACTTTTTGTCTCTTCAAGAAAGTTGGGGGTCATGTTAATGAAACCTTAAAGCATTTACAATTCAATAAGGCATTAACAACTGAAACTTATATACTTGATACTGCTGAAGATAAAAAGGGTTACAACTCTGTACTTTAAAGCTGACATGCAGTGCCATGATTAATTACATTTATGCCAACTGAATTTCAAATGTACCAGTAATGCCAAGATGCTGGTGTATTATGGCAATATACGATTATAGTGTGTTGCAAAAGATAAACAATTCTTTGTTGATCAAGGAGTGGAATCAAAGGAATGGCATTTTGCAGAAGTTTTGAAAACTCTGTTTACTTTGACAGGATAACCCACAAAATTTGTAAACTAAATTAAACGGAACAGAAATTTCTGAGAAAAAAGTTTTAAAATTTTGCAAATATTACATTGCAAGGTTGCCTTGTTCTGGGAATTCTTGAAATTTCTGTTCCATTTGTCACCAAAAACTATCAGAAAATGAAACCAGACTTTTTTTTACCAATAATGGGGTCCTACCATGTATCAAAATCATGTTACATGAGATGCTGTGTGGCAATAACACCATTAAAGAAGCCCTGCCAGGGTAAATTCCGACAAGCGACATGGTCCAAAAAGTAGCAACAGCACATAAAATGAAATCCCGATAGGTGACATCATTCCCAGCAAAATTACGACAGTGGCATCAAGGCCGAGAATTAGCGATTTAAACACCAACATGGGAGATTTTAAAATTCAGACAAGCGAAATGGGAACCTCCCCTGGCAGGGCCTCATTAAAACCATGCATCCACAATTAAACCTAGTTGTTGGTCGTACTGACTGTAAACAGCTGCTGCTCCATTTATATACATTATCTTTGATTTGAAAAATGGATGAGAGGTAATGGAATGGTTCAATTGGAAAAATGATTTAGCAGTACTGAAATATATTTAATGTACCACAAACTGCTCTAAAGATCAGACCAAACCATGCAAGTTCCTTGTGGCGACACAGAAGTTTCTCTTATGAAATTACCAGGCTTCTGTTCACAAAGACAACCAAAATGGGGATTTACAGCTCAGTGGATGTAAGCTCCTTGCTGTTCAATTGGCAAGCTAATTAAGTTAACAGTCCAGGACCTGTACATATTCAAAAACAAACAGAAACGTCGTGACAACCAGACAAAACCGCAAATGTCACCACGAACAACAACAAAATTGCACAAGTTTGTTCTTACAATCGGTGAGAATTAAAAAAAATACACAGAGAAAAGTGTATTCAAAAAAGTTTGGAAAACTACATAAGCTGAAGATGAAATTAAATTTGCGTCAATTAAATTTGACTGGAAGTTTACAAGAAGACAACGTCTGATCAACAGAACGTTTTATCAAGCTCCCTTGTTTACTCATTCAGCACTCTTAAGGACCGTCAGCTGACAATGTTGACAGCCAAAACAATCGTTGACGAAACGCAAAATAAATACTCTGTGGCAGTACTGACTGGTCATTGCTAGAAAACAAAACGCTTGAAAATTATTTCAGAAACATGCAAGCTACGAACCTACAGCTGCAGAATAATTAATTCCACGGCTAATGACAAGTTCTGTATTTAAAATCCCGAATTATATATTTAACCCAATGTAAAATTAAAAATCAACGAGCTTTTTATAATCTTGCACATCAGCAGGGATGGCTCTGGTTAAAATGGTTTCGAAGCAACTGGTAAGCTGTACTGAATTCTACACCGAACTGGGACACTTTCCCTGGAAACCATTGTGTCACTTAAGCTTGTATATGACACCATCTTTTGAACAAGTTTGAATCAAGCAACTCGAAAAGTTACGTCAATATTCTTATTTTTGAAATCAATACAATCACATAAATAAAAGAAGACCTGTATCAATTTTTATCTCATCTGCTATTTTAATTTTATCACAACATTAGATCGCCATTTTCCCTCAATTTTTGTCTGACTGTGGTAGAAGAAGAGAATTCTAATATTTTGGTATCAAGAAGATATTCCAACGACTGAACTAACACGGAAAATATGGAGTCATTGCCGCGAAATAAAAATCGTTTACTCGCTGTTAGGTTGAATAATTTGTTCTCCGTGATAAATCTGACTTTTGCTGAAAGCGCCACAAGCAAATAAAAAGTAGAAAGTGCAGTGCCTTGTTTTTACACTCTTATTGTTTAAACGATTCCACGTTGCAGAGAGACCTGTACGTCTTCTTCCTTCACAACAACTGCGCTACCAAGGGAGCAGGTGGATTTACGCCAACTTTAATGGACGGCCTTTCTTTAACGCAACAACACACATGGACAAGAAAGTGATTACAGTGTTGCGAAAGTTTTCTCTCTTCCTTCCGTTTCAGCGATGCGCTCCCAGAAAGTGGGAAAGTACAATATGTATAAGCTTAATACGCGGAACTAGGAGTTACTTACCTATTCCGCACTTGTCACATAACACGATTTCGTTTGGCCTCAGCGAAGTTCCGTCTTTGCAAATAATACAAACAATTTCGGCCGTCGTTTCTGTCACTGTGAGGAAACAGAAAGTGGTGTTAGCGAGGACAAAGAAATCCAATTACACTGTCCTACAATATTACGCAAAGGAAGTTTTATCGAGGAAAAAATAAAAACTCGCTAATTGCTTCCCACATGAAAACGGAGGGAGCAAATCCGTGAGTCATCGTGAAGAAGCCTGATCGTCGCCTTTTATCGATCGATACACTTCAAACCTTCCTGAAATGAATAGAGAAATTACGGTGTAAGAATTAAAGACGAACCACTGTGAATCTTGGAGAACGGACATTCCTCGACAGAGTCGTCGTCGAATATTAGAGTGCACTTGCCACAAACACGGTCAATTTTCTGAATTTTCGCGTAGAACAGTTTGTCTTCCCATTCAGCCAACACGACGTCTCCGAGACTGAACTTGAATTCGTCCATTCCGCGACGCTCATTCAGAGCAAATTCGTCTCCAGTGCTTCCATCCCACATTCACCCGTGGCCCACACTAGACGAGGAAATTCTGTGGCGCGATCAGACAAAGTAAAACACGGGACATTCGAACACAACACACCGTCCCTCCGTAACACCAGCCATTGCATTTGTGATTGAGCCTCGACCTGGTGTCACGTCAATAACGTTCAAACGAGATCAACGCTTTATCCAAGCGATGCGGAGTTTTCCCTGTCGATTCATCTTCGTTTCTTCGAGTTGGTCTCACTGGAATAGTTCCATTTAGAGAATATAATTTGATCTTCGCAAACTTACCTGCATTCGGAAAGCAACAGCATCACTGAATGACTAATTTCACTGCCGAGCCTTGGTTTCCGCTGCCATACTTCAATTAATTATGAAAAATTTCCCGCTATCAATTTTTGTTTTACATTTATATCGGCTCTATTGTTATGATAAATACTCCTTGCACCTGTAACGACAAGCACTAAATTTGTATAAAAGCTTTGCCTTTTGGCTAACTTATCACATCTTTGCTAAGTTTGCGCAACTCTGTTTTCAGTGCGACAGAGAAGACAGCTGAGCCTACAATCCCCGAAATATTTCTGTCAAAATTAAGCTTTTCTGTTTGATTTATATATTGCTTTAGCAAAATTGAAAGCATCACAAGAGATATTGCATAAAAAAAAGGAGGCAAGTCTTCAATTTCTCTTACAACATCGCTCTTCCGAAGTCTCTCATAAATCACTTTCAATTTCCTTACTTGTCAGTGGCGCGCTTTTAAATTTGGACAGGCATTAGAGCCGATCAATTTGACTAGCTCAAGTCCAGCAGACATCTGCTCAATTGTTTACGAGTTGTTTGGGAAAATGCCTCCTTTTCGTGCACGTGCCCCTGAAAGGATAAGAAAAGCCTTCCGGAGTTCATAATTTTCGATATCTGTTCGGCTCTTTCGCCTTTGACAACACCGTTGTTGTAATCTCAACAACAACGTCATTAGTGCCTGATCAGTCAGAGCTGCCTAGGATTGAAAAAAGAAGAAGAAGAAGAAAAGCGGTATTTGACTTGAGAAAAAGCGCGCGAGTAATCCATTCAAAAAGCCAAACCGGCCGGCCCACCTCGAAAGCGCGCTTTTTAACATTTACGCAATAAATTGCAAAGACGAAGCTTATTTGTTTTAAGTTGGACATATCCGCCCTAAAGCACTTTAGTCGAGGCGCCCGTGATGTCTTTCATAAAGTTATTGATGAAGTATTTATTTTTTAAACGAGCAGGTGCAGATTCCCATAAAACTTTCCCCATTTGAGCAGCTGCTCTCAAGGGACTCGTCACATGACATGGTGTCACACGGCCAATTCATTGCTTCGACACTGCAAACTTCGCTCAAACAGTCTTTGCCGCGTCATTCATTATACTCCAGTTTCAAATTTGAAGGAACCACACGAACGCCAAAGCTTTTTTTCCAATTAAAGTCTGCGAGTGAAGATAAAAAACAGCGTTATTAACGTTGGGAAGAATGGATAAATTAAATATTACATATAATTACTTGAGGCTTTTCAAAACAAAAATAAGTCCATCGTGTATTAACAGCAGCTGTTTCAATTCTCCAAAAACAGGATATCCGGACCAATTTCGGTTTTCGTATATAAGTAGAAAGCACAATAAAAGCGGTAAATTATTGTCAACCCAAAACACCAATCTTTTGATCTTTATAAAGGTTTCCTTTACTTTATTCGGCAGAATTTTTTCTTTTTTCGTTTTTTAGAATCAAAAATATCATTCTCTGTTTCAAGTAAGTTTTGGGGGGGCTTAAGCAACGAATCTGTAACTTAATACTATAGATCTATAGCAAGATTTTGGGTTTTGGATGATAAAAAACAAAATTAAAAAAAAGACCACTTAGTCTTTTTGCCGTGGGGGACCGCAATTAGACGTCAAGTATAATTTCAAGGAACACAACTAGATTACTTACAACATCCTGTATTTTAATAATAACTATAGATCTTTACGAAGCGAGCGGAAATTGAGCCAGTCTTGGCAATATGTCTTTTCGCGTTTCATTATTCACAATAACGAAAAAAATGGATCAAAGTGAAGGTTTACATACGACTCCACGCAGATCAGAATTAAAAAGGAAATTGTTGACAAAAAATTCTCCCGCTATCAGTGCAGTTTTCTCTTCCGATCTTCAGGAAATTCAGTTTGATAAAAGGCAGATATGACTTCCTCTTTTTAAGAAACCTAGGGGCTTGGCATTTTATATCAACACATATATATATATATATATAAACAACTTGAAAACCCCAGACCTGTACAATATCGGAAAAAAAAATTGTAGGTGAGAAAAAAATCGGGTTAAGAAACGATGAAGTGGTGTGGCTATAGTAATAAAAAATTCGACATACGAAACGGTACCGCAACGAAAAAGTGCACGTGCTATATTACGCTTCTGAACAAGCCAAAATAATTGCTGCAAAAAGACGGTCCGTTTGTTTTCTGAAGAAAAGTGTCTGGATTAACACAAACGCTTTCTTGGCTCAATTTACCACCAAAGGGGTGACCCTAGGGAAGGGCTTCTGCCCAAATAAATTAAATCCAATGCTACACACAGCTTGCGATACCTTGTTTCCAAAGTCAAGAAATTATTTTTCAATCTGAAGCGTCTTTTGTGTCAGTGGCACTGCCGTGTCAACGGTTACTCACAAATTTAATGTTTCAGCTTTCCTCCTTTGAAGTGTTCTCTGTTTGGTTGTATGCATTTCGAGTTTGAAATTCTTTTTCGAAATCGAACAATGCGCGAATAACTGACGATTTAACAGTTAAAATGCTTCGTGTCCATCAAGTTCTTTGTGCAGCTGTTTTTTCAGATAAAAACAGTTTGTTCAGCTAGTGGGGAAAATATAATTTACCAGATAACACCAAATCATTGTCTTTTCACAGTCTTTCTTCCCAATTGGTAATTCACTATTCAACATCATACTCCGAGCATATTGTTCATTCTTCGGTATAAATAAAAAAACAATGCATGATCTCCCAGAGTTTATTTTTGACGCCATCAAACTGTAGTATAAAAAATGAACTTGTGCGAACAAGCTGAAGCTGTACACTTTACTGCGGAATCATTTGTCGTCATTTGCGAGCGCGTGGGTCATCGGTCCACGAAAAGATTTCCAGGTTTATCTTGCGAAAAAAAAAATTCTTACTACTTAGATCTTGAAATGTCGTCTTATTCTACTACGGTAATCGTAACTGTCGATCTTATCAAGCCAAATGATTTCCATTTCAATTCTCTGTACTCAGCTCACTTATTTTCGCTGGAAATCAAAAGGAACAAGTTAGAAGCCGCCATACTTGAGACCACCAATCGTCAAAGTAATTACAGTAATATTTATTCCCGTCATATTTTACTTTAGGAGATAATATCCGGCAGCTATTTGCTTTTATAAGAGGTTATATTTCCCTGCCTACACCCCAAGAAGATCATTTGTACGATTATTCTTTTTAAGTCCGCCGCTCTAGTATATGAAGATATACTTTTAATGTGTCATTTGATCTGCTTATAATTCCCTTTCTAAGCTAGTCTGATTCCATGTCTCTCGCCATGTTACTTTGTTTCTTCTGTTAAATTAAAATGTAAATGTTTGTTTTATGGAGCTAGCTTGCTACGAAAATTTTCCTTTTATCTGGCATTTTGAATATTGGGCATGGAAATTGTCCGCTTCTAGAGTAGCCATTTAAAGCGGTCAAATTGCAAATTTTCTGTCTATTTCGACACTAATTGCGAATTTATCAATTTTCCAGCCTTATCTAGCGTCTACAAATCTCTCTTCCCTTCGGCAGCTGCTACAACGATGGAAACCTCACCGAGTTACGATTTCATGCAAAATACGACCTGCGTTTCAAATACATTTGGTCTACTCTTGATCCCTTTTTTACCGAAAAATATTTTGCCATCGGTTTCCTGACCACAGACGTATTTTCTCGGAAGGTCTCACCGGCTCTATTTGAAAACGTGTGGTTTGCATATGGCCATCTTAAGACGCAGGTGGTGATGGCCGATCTCTTCTCAGATCAAAAACATATATGAATGTGTGTGTGTGTGTGTGTGTCTGGAATGTTTCACTAAAGAGCTATTGCAACTAAATATTGGACACAACAGTAATCTCATAGAAAATGCAAAATTAAGTTTAGTTACCAGATGCCTTTATTAAAAAAAATTTAAGTGATAGGGGCGAATTTTAAATGGTATTAATTTTGCAGGAAATTTACATGATGTTTTACGTGGTCGAGCTGTGTAGTAATTGAGCTTAAGGTTGCTTTTCAAGAAAGAGTGTATGAATCTCCGTGAAGGTGGAATTAGCTTTCGTCAGCAGAAAAGATATTTCTGAAGGTAAACACCCGTGATCAGTCAGATTAAACAAATCTTGAAGCAAAATTCCAGCCTCACTCGTTTTTACAATCTCAGTTATATTTCCTTTTGACAATGTGGCTTCTGTGGTCGGTTGCGAGCCATAGCTTTATAAAGCATTCACTATCCTAATTGAATTTAACCAAAAAGGAAGAAAACAAACGGTCAGTTAAATGTTTTTGGTGTGAAAATACACCGTTACTTTGTCAGATAGATGGAAAAGCGTAAATGCTACAAAATATGGATCCGACTTGCCTTAGGTGCGACGTCATAACAAGACTCTTCTGCCCGATGCGCCATAGGAGTCTTGAGTCAAGAGATCCTTGCTTAGTGTTGTTTGACCGCCTTTTACATTACCGATATATCCAAATCCAAGTGGCCATATCTTAACTTCTAAAAAGGAAAAATCCTAAGTTTCTGATCGACAACTTGTCTAAAAATACCGTTCCTTTGGCCTTCCGACTCAATTTCATAAAAACAAGAAAATAAAACATCTCCTTCTCGCATTTTTTATTTTATTTTTTTTTCCCGACGGCAGTAAATTAACCATAGAAAGAGAGGCGGTATATGTCTCGTAGCACAAAGAATTTTTAAGAGAGCCGTTTAAAACAGCTGCAAACTGATTGAAATATAAATCGTTTCTTGAATTTTAACGCTTCCAAGAGAGGTAATTTTCGGACCATAAACATAATTATTAATAGCCGTATTTTTGTTGAGAACGTAGCACAGGCCCGGCCAAGGGTACCTCGATAAAATGGAAGAGAGTAACGGAAATGGAAAATATGCTTCCTGACTTTTGCGGATGTTAGGCAGCTCAAAACCGCCTACACGCATGGATCCCGCGGCTAATGAATTCACTTTGCATGTCTCCCGACAGACGTCATGCCGGCCGGAAAGCGAACATAAAAATCATTTCAGTTGCGATCACCAAAAAAGAGGAGAGTTGTCCTCGCAAACACAAAAGATAGACGGAGCCTAATTGTCCAGCGGATAAAGAACCTTGAAGGATCATTTTCGTTACCCCATGCGGAGAGACGCATTTAGCGAAGATGAAAAGAATGTATTAAAATCGAAAACTGTTTTGACGTTCTCGGAATCGATGTGGTTCTGATCGAACGTAGCCTGTTTGGTACCCTTTTTTATCCCAAGAGGCAGAATTTTTAATCAAGAAATTCTGTGAAAGCGGATACAAAGTTTCACTGATTTACTCAGTCCGTTTCCTTGGAGTTTTGAGGTGGAATTTTTAGCAACGTGGCTCAGTAAGACACGGCGACAATAAAACTGGTGGTGCCGACTAAAACCTTGCTGTTGTATTATTAACTACCAGAGATACGGGTAAAGTTATTCATATCAGCTAACAGGATAAACATAAATACAGCTATAAATTATTAAATGGCTGGGTTTTAATTTTGTCGCTCTAAACGAAGCATTAGTGAAAGGCAAAAGTTTACCCAAGTAGAGAGTTTCAAATCTCTGAAAAGAAACACGACGAAAACAAATGAACGCGGTTCATTGAGAAACCATTAAATGGTTATAAACGAAGAAACGTTGAAACTGTTTCAGGAAAACCAAGTTTCAGATGTAAAACACCTGTTTCAATGTTTCACGGGTGTTAGCGATAAATAAATAATGTTGTTCTATGGATAGAGATACTACCGCGGGCGGCCGATGAATAGAAGCTAACAATTAACAGAGTAAACAGAATGTTGGCTGCCAAACACAATACTTCAAAAGTTAAAACAACCCTGCAAATGAAACACCGGTTTCCAAATCTTCTCAAATAAATTGGTATCGATACTGATATACTGTCCCAGTTAGTTTGTAGCAGAATCTAGCTACACTAGTTTCTCTTTCATGCAAACAAATATCCGTGCTTTTCGTTTTCTCCGGAAATTTTGTAGGTGTCCCGTAATAAGCTTTCTTGTGAAAACTAACTTTGCTATCGGCGAAGTTACCGTGAGCAAATTATAACACTACAAATGAAACATTCAGATACCCTCAAAGCTGTCATGCCTTAGCTTTCAAAGCACTTTTTCGCTAAAACAAAAACCAAAATTCGTTTCTGTAAACCTTTTCTCAACTTTTCACGGATTGTTAAAGGAAACACGTTGTACAAAAGTATTTGTGTGTATATAAGTGACAGATGTGCTGTCGACACATGGGAAGCGATATTGTTGGCGTGTGAAAAGAAGATTCCAACGCTTATAATAATTTTTATTCGTAACTTGATTATTAGATTGCTTATTGCCTGAAAAACACAGTGAAGGAGTAATCTTTGTTGATATTTGTAATTTAGAGAATGTATTTTTATTTGTTTCTTATATCAATGGTAGTTAGCTTCGCGAAGGAACATGCCACCTGTACTCAGCTGGTTGACAGGGCAACAACCTCAGAGAGATCAGCTAAAGATAACTAAACCATGACAATAATATGAGAAATGTTTGAATCTTGTACTTAGACCTTTCTTTAATATTTCATAGCAGCAAAAACAATGGTCCTCATCTCTCGTATCCTTCATTAGGTGATAACCAATACCGCTTGATCGATCAACAACCCAGTTTGCTGGAAGACTAAAACAAACCGGCGTAACAAAGCGTTTGTTTTTAGACTCAAAAGAAAGTTTCTATAAGCGATACAAGAATGAAAAGATTTCATTGTGACGTCAAACGGAAAAATAAGGCAAACTATACAAGAAGTCTTGAGGAAGTTGCGACCAAAACCTTTATTATTTTTTGCTCAGCCTTTTGAGATATCTACCGTAAGAAAAAGCAATGTAAAATTAAAGTTTCAATCCGACGTCCTTGTTTGACGTCAAGTCATAATTTCAAAGAAATATGTTAACACACCATTCATCATGAATGGTGTGTTAACATCACAACAAAACTCCAGTAATTTGTACTTGTTTTGGCTATCTACACAAACATTGAAACTATAGCACTTTTGTCAGATTTGTAAAGTAAAAAAAATGAGAATGTGGAAGCCTGTGAATCAGTGATCGCTTCGGGCAATTCTACTTTTCAATAAAAACCTGGATCTAGAAACTGCAAAACTTCATAAAAATCACCTTCTTGATATGTTATTTACACGCAAAACGAAAAATACTATACGTGTCTTGTTGATTTCACTCGCGTTTATAAAACCTGAAACAGAAGCGCCTTTTCTGTCAGATAACCTGGAGTATTTTTAGGATTTCTCTCTATATTGCGTAAGTCAATTTTCTCAAGTCATTGTTATATTTCACGTAATGCGAAAAAGTCAAAATGAGAAATTTCTCGAGTTTTTTCAGCTTTTCGCCGTTTTCATCAAAACAGAAAAATGTCGACTTTTTTTCGCTCTGCCTTCTTGATTGACAGCTGTCAAAAAATGGCGCGAAATGAAATACTCGCTCGGCTTGGACATTTTTGCTGCATTAATTTGTCTATCCTGTATTTGAATTTGGCGCCTTGTTACGTTATGGAGTATTTCGGAAGTAATGTCGACGTAGTAAGCAGGCTAGTAAAAGGAAACAGAACATACATAAAGATCAGCAATTTATTCAAGCAAAATTTTCCGGAAGTACGAAGAGGCTTCTCGGAAAGAAACTTGCGCTTATTCTGTTCCAAACATGGCATAACTGAAATGAATGACGCCGAGATAGATGCCATCATTCAAGATTGCGTTAGCGAGGTAAGCTCCCTACACTTCATTCGTTGTGAAATAAATTGATAAAATGTTGGTGGAAATAGCACACAATTATAATTGTATATAATAATTGTATATAGCACACAAAAGTTTTAACTGCTGCATAACAATAACAATAACAATAATAATAATGATAGTAATAATAATAAAAATAATGATAATAATAATAATAATAATAATAATTTAAAATGACTAATATTTAAAATATTTGTAGCCTTTTAAATATTAGTCAATAACAATAATATATTCAAAAGCTTTCGACTTTAATAACGGAAGTTTAGACGCTCCTCTCCCCTCACCAACTATGGAATTTCGCTCTCCCGTTCTATGCTTGATTCACTGAGTTGCATTCTGAAATAACCAACATAAAATGATTATGATAATGATTAAGGATAGAAATAAAGGGGTCGAATTTGATCTTCAATCGAACGACTACTTTACAGAATCGGAGGCCACGTAATAGGAGTCCCCAGGGGTTTGTTATTCACAGGTATGACCACAGACAGAATTAATTGAAAGACAAGAATTTTTTTTACCATCATAACTGAAACAAAATGTGAGAAGAAAAGGAACCACTGATGAAATAAATGTTATGGTGAGTACTTTTTTTTTTATCAAGAAGAAAATAGAAACCCTTTCGAGTGCAATTGTCCAACGCGTAAATAACACTTTTCTCTTTTCTTTTTTTCTTTGGAAAGGAAACGGCGATCGAATTCCAGATATGGTCGCACAGAGGACAAGTAGAGTCTATCCAGTAAATTCAGCTATGATACCAAGCCTCGAAGATGCTATACAAATGTACATTGATGCTGGAGGCACTATAACACGCGATTCATCTTTTGGGTTCGATCCATTGGCAAGCAATGGCGCACTTTTAAACCAACGTGAAACAGAATTTATTCGGCATAATCCCACTTTCGACGAAATTTGCAGCAACATAATAAATGGAGATGGGTCATTGATGACGTCTGCTGTTTTGTCCCTTATTAACATTACTAAAAATTT
>JAEMWC010000107.1:1215000-1227500 GCA_016490735.1 Pachyseris speciosa | reverse complement strand
ACAAGAAATGAAAAATTGTGTTGACCGCTGAATGAGAATCCCGACATATGCGCACTGGCAGCCTCTGTAGCCCATGCTTCAATAACACTTAACGTGATTAGAGACTCACTTCATAAGCGCGTAAATCGGCCTACGTAAAAGAGCTGGCTGTACTTTTAGATGAAATGCCTTTACTCGAATGGGACTATTCAACATGTTTAGTTTAGAATAAACATTTTGGAATTTTTAGAAAATGTGCTAAAATTAGTTTTAAATGCCAGACGTTTCGAGGCTGTTGCCTCTTCCTCAAATGCGTAAAAGTGGCAAATGCGTAACGGAAAAAAATTGTCGTGGCTACCCATCACAAATGGTTCTACGAGCCCATGCGAAGGTTTCCTTTACCCCTCGTAAAGCCGTCGTCTCAGAACATAGGGATGAAGCTGAACAACAATACTAGTCTTGACGTAACATCCTACCAACATACAAATCCGCGAGTCTATTCTGTCGAGAAATTACGACCTTCTGCGTAATGATACAGATACCACAGCCATCTCCCAACCCGTACGGCGTTTGTGCGCGTACCGTCGAGACAAAAACCTGCGGGATTCCCTGGTGAGAAGTACTCTAAACTCGACATCTTCGTCTGACCAGGAATGTGGTACGTTCCCTTTTGGCAGAACCCGCTGCAACACCTGTGCACATACCAACATAGAGCCCAGCATTAACACTCCTGGGGGGCGTATCTCCGTCAGATCAAAGTACACTTGCACAAGCAAAACCGTCGTCTACCTCATCAAATGCCAAGTTTGTAGTAAAATCTACATTGGAGAAACAGGAAGACGTTTAGGTGACAGGTTCAGCCGGTGAGATAGATCGGCCAGATTGACTGATACAGATCTCCCCGTTTGTCGTCACTTCGCACGAACAGGCCACAGCACAAGTGACATGCAAATCTCTGTGATCCGCGCTGGTTTTCGAGACACATTGGACAGGCGCCGTTTTGAAACCCAGGTGATCTTTCGTTATCATACACTCCATCCAAGTGGGCTTAACATTGATTTCAATTACCTTTGACTGCTTTTAAACTCTCATAGCTAGCGCGCGCAAGCTGTTCAGTTTATTTCTTTTAAAAGTAATGATGCGCGCAGATACAATTTTTTCCGTTACGCATTTGCCACTGAGGAAGAGGCAGCAGCCTCGAAACGTCTGGCATATAAAACTAATTTTTAGCACATTTTCAAAAAATTCCAAAAATGTTTATTTTTGACATCTGGGCCACACAGTTTATTGAACTATTATCGTGTTTATTTTGGATACAAGCTACTCCATTTTAATATAATTTCATAATTTCTCTCGGCCGCAGAAATTCTACTCTTCGGCGAGTCAGTTTTTGAATAGAAAATCAGAAATTTGAAGGTCTCGATGTTTTCTCGTTTTCTTGTTACAACAGATAGGTGTACTGTTTACTCATCTTTTGCCGCGCTTATCATGGAGGAACAGCTCGGAGAGTTACTCCGAAAAGAAATTCTTTCATCCATTTAACTGAAAAATGAGCGCTTGACGAATAATTAGGCGGAGCGGTAAATAACATGAGTGATTTTTACTGGCCTCTTCTCATGTCATCCACGGATACCATTTACATTGTTTAAACAGCCTGGAACACTCTTAACACACCGGACCTAAGCTTCTCAGGTACATTGGGTCACATTGGCGAGCATCAAGACTGAGAAAACTGTTTCATCGCAGCAAGTTACTCTGTTCTCTGCTTTTAAATATTAACCACTATAAACTCTTTTCAATTTTCAGGGAGGGAGCATTAAGTTTTAGATGGAACCGACAACACAGCAATGCCATGATCGGGAACTGGCATCTATCCACTATTTCTCCGCTTAAAAAGTTCAAAATTTGTCGGGTATAGAGTGCAGCTGTGAGTCGTATCCTACCGCCCTAAATCTGATAAGCAAGCGCGTTGAAGAGAAGTCAGAAATGTTCTTTTTGATTTCTCAGCTCGCACAGAGCCACGCCAAACAAAGCGAGGCAAAGAATAACAACGAGTTGTCAATTCAGGGAGGAAATAGTTTTAAACTCAAGCAAAATATTTTCTCTTGACTCAAGTGAGATATACAAAGAGGAAAAGTTTTGTGTCGTCTCCTCTGTTTAATTTTAGTTTAACTAAATCCCGGAGAGAGCATGATATCTTGAGAAAAAACTGATCCAAGGAAACTGACGCAAGCACCTTTCCAGAGAAGACAAGCAGACGAACAGGGGACGAGGAAGTCAGTAATTTGAGGTTAAGAGCGTAAAAAGCCATACCTGATTGGGCACGTCACCAGAAGTAAAAGCTTGAGTTACCCCTTGGGATGATTTGTGAAAACGGTGCTATGAAGAGAACGCAAACATGACAGAACTGATCTTACTAAATTCACTGGAAGGGTTTTGTCAAGATTGAACGAAGGTCGTTTGTAATATGCGCTAAGACTTTGTGACGCACAAGCATGGCCTTACATGGCTTCCAACAGACCAAGCCGACAACAGAAACTTTCCCCTTGCCGCGCGCTGACGTCTGTTGCTTAAGATCGCTAATAATGGCGGCTTCACAACACGGTTTGCAAGTACTTTTCTCCTCTCAAAGTTTTGCTCTGTATTAAAAAATAAAAAGAAAATGATTTCCAAGTCGAGCGACATTGTAGAATTTCTTCTGATAAAATAGATTATGGAAATGAATCATATAGTTAGGTATTTTAAGAGTCGGCTTGGAAAGTTTGCGCCGAAAACCTCACTGAAAATTTAATCAAAGGGCGCCGGCAATTAGAAGAATAAATCGCAAGATGCCTAATGATCTTGGTCTGAAGGTATTGGCCCATGCGTCACATTAACGTGAAGAGCTAATTAAGATAAAGCAAGAGAGGTCCTCTTTTCTTGTAAGCTTAAGATCGGCCGGCGGGTCGGTCCGAACGGAACGGAAATTGCGCAAGAAATGCATTTAGCATTCAAGGTCGAAAAGAATCTCTTGCTTTGTCCTAAATTGGAGCAAGTGTTCTATTTCCTGCTCTTTAAAATAACTCTATGCTTTTTCCTATCATGTAATTAATACGTGGATCATGAAAGAAATTTTCAGTTTCTTTGCCCCGTATCCAAGTCATTCCTCCTGAACATTAAAAAAAGGCTAGTAAGAAATAATTAATTGGAACGACCCAAAGGGGAAAAAATGGATGCTACCGTTGATGGCACACGAAATTGTGCTCTCGCTCTAACGTATAAAAGCCGGATTGATTATTGCGAGCTTAAAAAGATTTATCTTTTCACTGAGCCGACATTGTTGTAAATAATTAGTAAAATCTGTAAATTTCGATCAAAATCAGCTTGGTTCAACGAGTTACTTAGAAATCTATATCATATTTCCAGCCTGGCACAAATCGTTCAAAAACCACGCCCGGCTCAGTTTGGAATGGCACATACTATAATGCCACCATGCAGTATTGTCCCAGCACAAATTCCATACAATGACCGGATACTGGCCTAGTCCATTGGTTTGACGTAACGAACTTGCAAAAGAACCATTTGAAAGTAATCTCTGTACAGTTGAGGAAACTTGTTAAGATGTTTACTCACATGACCCACGGCAGGTGAGACTACTCACATGGCCTTGAGTTAATTCAGCAAGACCGGGATTTTATCTTTGTGCGGTGAAGAGAATCGCGCAGCGTAGGTCAGCTGCTAGGACAAATCAGTGGTGATTACTTGAATTATATCCTGACTGAAGTTAACTTCCCCTGCAGAACAACATATCTTTAACCAGCCACCGATTGTATCTTCAGTTGCAAGAAGGACAAAATCACTAAAGGACATTCTTGTCCGCGCAAAAACTCCCTACAGTCACACAACCATCATAAAATAAACGAAGCGTTTAGTTACAAACTTCAGGGAAAATTGCATTGACGATCACCCAAACAGTAATCGCGCAAATTTAGTGATCACAACACAGCCTGATCACCTACATCCTGAAACTGATCTTTCCTATAACGAACGTAGAAGCAGGACTCGTAGACTACTATGATACACAAATAATACTTCGAATACCCGTGAAAAATAAGTGCTGCGTTATCTGGCCGTAAAATCTTTTGAACCATGCCATAGTAAATATAGCCAATCAGAATGCAGCAGTCCGGTATTTCACCGAACCTTCCCATGGACACTGCATTGATTGTATAGGACTCATCGCTATATATTTTCTATGGCATGGTATAAAAATACCCCACTTGTCACTTGTATTTGCTTGGCGTACACACGAACCTTGACTCGTGGAACCGGGTGTTGCCTTGGTGTAGCACACGAAAGCATTGCATAGTACCTAGTAAATAATCCTTTCTCTTACAGAAAAAAACTGGAGAATACTTTAGCAAGGACCACCGTTGCAAAATAGAAGAGCCGGATCCTGTAATAGATCTAACCAGCTATAAAATTGTAAACAAGAAAACGGAAAAAACAAGCAAGGCTGGTTACACGGCGAGGATATATATATATATATATATATATATATATATATATATATATATATATATATATATATATATATATATATATATATTTAAACCAATATTTCAGGAGGCACAGCCTTCCTTCATCAGGGTGTTACATCATATTTCACATATTTCTCATATTTCTCTTACAGGCTTAGTGTCAGTGTGGGTTCTTAAAGGGGCACTGTCACGCAATTTGGATAAACTCAAATATGTTTTTGGAACAGACAAATGTTGCAAAGATTTTGCAGCTTTCCTGCAAAGCACTTAATACGTACGCTGAAACTATTTCCGATGACAAGGAGGAAATGGATTACAACTTGAAAAATGTTAGGTTAACAGTTTTCAAGTTTTGTCATTGAGTCTTGGAAAAACCACTGTAAATAATACTAGTCCCCTTTCTTCCAAGAAATGATTTGAAATCAACCTTTTCGTGTTACTTGGCCTGTTCCTGTAATAGAATTTAAAGTACTTCCTCCGGCGCAATTTGAACAGACTTATATAAAAGGAATTGTCGTGACAGTCCCCCTTCAAGACTTAAATTCCTTAGTCGATTGCCACGGACTTTGAGTTCAAAGAGCGCGAATCCATAAACGACAAATCAGCGAAAAATTGCGGAGAATAAAGGCTTAAGACACTAAAGACAATAACTTGAAAAACTCGAAACAACCCTGACAACGCATGGGCGTATATTTTGAGGGGGAGCTATCAGAAGATAGACTTCGAGGGAGATTTGGGGGGTGTCGGGTAAATGTTCCGTTACAACCCTGACGACCTTGAAGATTGGTTGTCACGAGTGACTTACTACGTTCTATCGTGACAAACAATTCAAAGTAATATTGCAACACTCAGAACTGAGTACAGTTAATAATATAACCAAGCAAGTCGTCAGTTGAATAACGGATCATATACACGCTGTACAGAACAATCGGTTGAATTCTCATACAGTTACATATTACAGTATGTTGCCCAGTGTCCGACCTGTTAAAAAATAATTCAATTTTTGCGATGCGCTTATTCATTTCCCGAAAATAAAGTATTCCAAAAGGAAGCCGAACATTTCAGCTTTGAAAAGCAAGGCTTAGCGGGCTTTTAGCTTGAGAAACACTTGCAGAAGGCACCGTTTTGTTGAGGTGCGTGAAATTTTGATAGCTAATATCCCAGTTACGCTTTTCACTGCGCAGTCAAACTATCGCTGTTCAACTTAGGGTCTGTATAATCAACCTCGCTCCGGGGGACGAGTAGGAGAGAACCCTGGGAACGAGGTTGCTGTATAATATGATATTTTCAAAGGAACTGTTGGATATTGAACTGACGATACTCAAAGAATTCAAGAGGTTATAACATCAATTAATTCTTCTTAAAAAATTTAATTTTTCTGTAATAATGGAGGCCAGAAACATTCACTAAGTTTTGATTTAGTATGCCCAGTATCCCAGTTTTTTCTTAACTGTGCAAAAGCGTTGTATAAGCTGCTTAAACTGTTTAAACTAGGGTATCTAAAAGATAGTAATGCTGCGGCACATTCTGTTGATAGTGACATATTTTACGCAGTGATTCATCTACCTGGCCGTTGAAAGCGGTTTACTCCCCGATGAAGACAACAGGAACTGTTTAAAAAGAAAAAGCGGTAGCATCGGTAGCGGTTATCGCACCCGACCAGATCGAGGGACGGACCATTAGAAATAACCGGGGGGGGGGGGGGGGTAAAAATTTTGTGGTGCATGAATTTTTTTAAGCCCAATTGTCTGCAGGATTTTTTTTTCTGAGGCACAAGCTTTGCACGAATTTTTTTTTCCTTCCCACATATTTCTTCCTTTGTAACTAATCTACGATTTACGTAAGATTGGTATCATAACATTATGTCTAAGAGAATCCCGTATCATATACGATATATGATTTTCATATATTCATATAACTTCAAAATCAGGTATTATAGTTGACCACTTAGTTCCTTTTTGTCGTGTGTCTGTTCAGTAATCAATCACAGATGTTAAAATGTGTTTTGGCACATGAGCTGCAGATATTTTTGACCGTCTTCTGTGATCTATTACCGAAAAGACCTGCTCAAGGCACAAAGGAATCTTACTTATTTTTTCTAAATCAATGAACAGTTAAAAAAAAAAATAATAATAATAATAAAAAATAAAAATAAAAAATCGGCAAACTTGCCTTGTAGCACGCTTCCCGTAGCAGATTGTAACTGTTACCCAGTTTAGGCATTTTCCCAGTCACCAACCTTATTTCCTTATTTTTCTTGATTCTTGTAAACAGTTTCTCCAAACTTTTCTTTCGCCGTGTTCACTCGCGTCTCATAATATATGCTGTTATTTATTGGTGGAAATTTACATTTCACAACTGAGCCAGAATATCAGTAGTTCGTAATAAAAAGAGGTAGCAATTCAATTGATCCAGTATATTTTGTTATTTTGACCACTATTACTATTTCATATTAAAACCAAAATTACACTGTCAGTTTTTTAGGCCGGTTACAGACGAGCAAGTTTTCCTTGACAAGTGTCATTGACAATTTTTATTTGCTCATATTTATGAACGACAAATTTTCTTTGACAAGTTTTGCCTTCACAAGTTTTATTTGCTGGTGTGAACGAGCGAACAAGTTTTCTTTGGCAAGTATTCACGGTAGCCAGCAATTCAATTACACAGCGGACAACATTTTATTTGACAAGTTTTCCTTGTCGACCCGTACAGACGAACAAGTTCTGCAATGTGTCAAGTTTTTCCTTGACAAGTCCACTTGTTCAAAAACTAGCATGCTAGTTTCTGAACAAGTGCACTTGTCAAGGAAAAACTTGACAATTTTGCCTTTACACACCAGCAAATAAAGTTTGTCAAGTCAAAACTTGTCAAGGAAAACTTGCTCGTCTGTAACCGCCGGCTTTATTGTTGGGAATTTCCATTACACAGTTGAGCAGGGAGCGCGCAGTAAGTTTGCAAGTGGGGGGGGTTCGCTTCGAACGCTTCAGCGTGAGTCAACTAGGGGTGGGTCAGGGGGGGGGCATGCTCCCCCGGAAAAATTTTAAATTAAAGTCCTCTGAAATGGCTGGAAATGCATTTAAAATGCATGGTATGACGAAACTTACACATTTTCAGCACCAAAAAGCAGTGTTTTAAAACATGAATAACCAGTTTTCGGTAAAACGTTAAATAGAAACGTAACTTCGATTTTTGTTAGAATTACTTGCTTTTTACTGTAAAAAAGTGTGTGTGTGTGGGGGGGGGGGGGGGGGGGGCTTTGCCCCTCCCCCTGCGCGGTGCCTGTTGAGTCATAATGTAGATTGTTATTAGTTCAGATATTTAGAAACAGAGACACTTCAATGCATCCAATACATTTTGTTGTTTTGATGGTTGTTAAAGTTTCATAGAAAACAAAATTATATTACAGTATATTGTTATATTGTTTTGCTATCACAAATAATTATACTATAAAATCTCTCTCTTGAGATATAAAATGTATTTCAAAATATTTTTGATAGAACATTAAGTATTATAAGAAATATAAAAGTGAATAGTGTTGGATATTTACCGAGCCGGCGAAGCGACGAGCTAAATATCCACCACTTTCACTGACACAGAGGTGAATAATTGTTTTAGTATATACTACACAAGCTGAATAATTAGCGGACCAAAACATTACCTTATGTGTGACATTATACCGACAAGCGGTCGGAAATTTTAAAATCTCGTGCTCCGGCTCCTCGGAGGTGAATAGTACTTGCTAATCACCTCCGAGTTAACCAATCAGAGCACGCGAAAAGCACTATTCACTAGTGCGGTATATACTAACAGTGGTAATGATGACTGTGTAAAAAGCAAGCCATTTATACTATTTATGTTTTGTTGTATGAAGAAATTTCAAACAATTGTTTTCAAATAAAAGTACTGAAGGACAAATTAAAAATTTCAATTCTCTTTAGGCATTGTTTTACGTTACCTTCCTTATCCCATACTTTTAATAACCGTAAGTGCTATGCATCTCGTTTCCTGTGCAAGAATTTTTTTTATGTATCACCGCTCGCAGGATTTTATTTTTTGACAAGTTTCCCTTGCTAACCGGTTATTTCTAATGGTCCGTCCCTTACGAGGATGAACAACGAACTTGTGTTTACATTGCGGCTAGACACGATGGCGCTGCTCAAAAGTAGTTTTAGATTTGCGCTATTTTCGTTACAAGTAATCATTTCCATCGCTGAAAACGGCTTAGCGAATGCCGCTTTATTTGTGTCAAAAGTTTTCATCGCTCTTTTGGAAAATCTTCTGCTTTGAACGGCTGATATATGTTTTTCCACAGATCGCAAATCGGAGCCATCTCACGCAGAGGAACGTGGCGAAGTGATGCGTGTGAAAAGAGCAGTTCGCCGTTCGATCGAACATTTCTTCTGCTTGTCTAGCCGTCCCTTATTTGTTCGCTTGCCGTAAGGAACGTTTTCGCGTGAGAGGTCGCAATATTAGCAAGAATTCTTAATTCGACCCACATTGTTTACTGCGAACTAAGCTCGACATACCGACACGCTGTTTGGAAAATTTCTGCATTTCGTATATTCCCAGTTGCGTGTGTGCGATGAGCCCGGCGATCTGAAATTAGTGTGTTCTAGGGTTTTCGTTTGTTTTTATATTCTACAAACTTATGCAACGACGATTTCTCTTCATTTAAGACTTCGACCACGGAGGTGAGACTACTAAGAAATGACATACTAAGTTTAAAACAAGATAAACACATGGTGAACTAAACTTATGTTTGGACATGAAACGATACAGATGGCGAAAATCGGCGTCCAAATTTGTAAAACTTTCACATACTGCTTTAAAAACGAAAGCGGGAGTTGGGAAAGTCAAGCACGAGCTTCTCCACCTCGTATTACAGGTAAATCAAGGCGAAACATTACCACTGCAATACATGCAAAAAAGGGACTACGGCACGACTGACATCCTCGTGCTTTCCTGGCGCAATGCCGCAGAGAACTCTGGTAAAAAGTGACGCAGTGCACTCTGGTTAAATGCTATGCATTTTGGTAAAAAGTGTGGTTAAATGCAATTCATTCTGGTAAAAAATGTGCCGCAGAGAACTCTGGTAAAAAGTGGTGCAGTGCACTCTGGTTAAATGCAATGCATTCTGGCAAAAATTGTGGTTAAATGCAATGCATTGTGGTAAAAAGTGATGAATTCGAGAATTCGTACCCCCTTCTATATATTCTTCTTAAATCCTGACTATGTTGCTGCGGAGCGAAGCGAAGCAGCAACAAGATTAATTCCATACCTTTAACTATAATTATATCTTAGTATATGCATATGACCCATGTAATTAATGTAATGCTGCACAACTCTTTAAAGAAACATTCTTCATTTATTTGTCGAAGCGACCTATTGTCCGTGTGTTTGCTTTGCATGCTGCATATTGTATTTCCGGAAGCAGAAGTTAAAACAGGGAATTCTCTCATAAACCTTTCTGTTGACTCTAGAATGGCCTCACGAAGCGATAAGAGATGTTAATGACGGCAGACTAAGTACCAGAAAAGCAGCCCAAAATTGGGGAATAAAGAGAATGATGAATGAATATGTGCGGAATGATCATCGCAGTTACTGATGAATTAAGCAGTAGCGAAATTACAGCCTGAAAAAAATTCAAGCTAAATTTAATTTTCTTTTCAGGCTTTAACTTCTCTAATGCTTTTGGAGTGTTCATAACTGTGATGATCATTCACATATTCACTCCTCAATCCGCAGTTCAAATGTATATGATTCAGTTTATATATCATTCTCACAAAGAGAACAACGTCAGGTGGACAAGGTGAATTATGACCGCCGGAAGGGCCCTCCTTCGGTTTTAACGAAAAATGAAAAACAGTCTGCAGATTGGCTGATTGAGCTGGCAAATCGCGACCTTGGATTGTCCAGGGATGATTTCCTTGAATCAGTGAAAAAGTTACGTTTATTTACGTTGTCAATGTTGTGGTCGGATACTGAGCTCGCTGGTCGGATACTGGGCAACAAACCAGATCTGCAGAAATGCAAATTTCACGACGGATATGAAAGTAAAACCGTAAACCTTGTTTTCGTCATATTACAGACTAAATGGATTGTCTCAAGGCCAAATTTCAGAAATTTTCTGACAGAGGAAGGAAAGTTATAGCAGTTCTAGACTGAAGTGGTCGGATACTGGTAACCATATGGGGGAGCAGGGATGGCGTAGTGGTGAGAGCACTCGCCTTCCACCAATGTGGCCCGGGTTCGATTCCCGGACTCGACGTCATATGTGGGTTGAGTTTGTTGTTGGTTCTCTTCTCTGCTCCGAGAGGTTTTTCTCCGGGTACTCCGGTTTTCCCCTCTCCACAAAAACCAACATTTCCAAATTCCAATTCAATCTGTTTGTAAAGCGCCTTTGAACATATACACATGGAAAATGCGCTATATAAGTTCTAAATTATTATTATTAAATTATTAAACCATACTGTACTCCGTAATCAATTATCGTGCCTCTTTCGTCATTTTGCGTTTTACGGTCCTTAAATCTCTTTTTCTGTGCATTACACAATATTATTTTGATAACTTCAACAAAAAAAATTTGGATGATTTTCTTTTCCTAATACAGCTTCAGTGCATCATAGTCTAAACTGTAAAGGTATAGTATGGTAATGCACGGGACTGAGCCGTGCGGGAGTGCTGCGCTGAAACGCAACATGGCACGGGAACGCGTCACACATGATCCCCGCATGACTCGCACGATACTCAGTTACGATGGAAAACCTTTCAAGCTAAATTGTCCTCATAAGCTCGAGGAACAGGCTGTATACTGAAGGAACTGTTCGTACATCCGCTGCTTATGGTTTTGGGAAGGAATACCGGTCCTTGAGTATGGATGTCGCCTCGACCAGGTTGTCTGTAATAGCAGCGGTTATAATCCTTGTGACTGTCTGTTCTACCGATGTACAAAATTGTACTTCCTCAGCGAACTGCAGCCTAACGGATGGCAAGGAATGCTGCCACGGGATATGCTCAACGTTCATGAATTGCCCAGGGAATGAGACTCGAGTCGATGGCGACTGCTTGAATTGCCAGGTCTGCTGTAACGTGAAATGGGTGGTAAACTGGGGCTGGTCACGAACAAACTGTTCTGTTGATAAAGATTGTCAGGGCTACGAGATATGCTACGATGGAATTTGCATAGAAAGAGGAGAATGCTCGTATTTAACATTCATCATCATCTGCAGTGTTTTGTTCATTTTCTTGGTTGCCATTTTGTCCAGTGCTTGCAAACGCCTAATTTATGACAAGCAGCGGCATCGTTTCCAGGGGAACCCAAACATTAGCTGGAGGACATTAACTACGACAGTGGCAATTTCCGATGAAATCAAAGATCAATCCTTCGACTCTGGCGATTATCCATATAGAACCAAGGCCCACGCCACGCACCCAAACCTTTTTTTCCCTCGTTATTCAGGGAATCGAGAAGATGAAACCAGAGGTGTTACGAAATGCTTGACCTCGTATGGCGCTACTGATGACGTGTGTGATACTCCGCGGTCAGCTGGGGATACCAAGCTAGCACCTTAAAAACAAGTGTATACACTGAATCTATGGGTGGAGAACTGTAAATTGCAGACTTTCCAAGAAGGCTCCTGGGACCACTATTTCTCTGCGAGCTCGAGGCGTTTTTAAGCTTGCAAAAGAATCGAGACTGATAAAGAGATGGCTATGCGAGAAAAGTTGAGGCGGACTGCAGTGACGTCTTACAATAGACCTTTGCCACGGTTTCTTCAACTTTTGATATAGGCCTTTTTATTATTTCGTGAAACAATTTTTTTTCTCGAAAACCTTAAAGCTATAATAGTTGTTCCAGTCAGGGACCAAACGCTTGAAGACATATAAGAAGCATTTACTTCATGAGGCGAGTTTTATTTATTACTGACGGGCACTCTTATATGATGTCATCAATCATGATGGACTGACCTTGAATCAGCAAAAGCCGAAAGCGGAAAACAC
>JAEMWC010000107.1:1207500-1210000 GCA_016490735.1 Pachyseris speciosa | reverse complement strand
GTCAATTTACATTATCAACTCCGTTGATAAACCAAATTTTCGTAAAATCTATAAAGTCACTCTCGATAGCTGTTTGCACTCCGGAGGTCGATACTTGCTGAGGGTGTTGTCGCGAAAACGAAAAAGTATGTGAACGCCGATGTGACGGTTCAATCACTATATAAAATCCATTGCAACCAATACCTCGGATAGTGACTTCTCTGCTGGATGGTGTTATGCACTTTTTGAGCAACTGTTGCCAGGAGGACACACTACACCCTGACCAGACTTTGTAGATTTAATTTCATTCTTGTTCTTCACAACTGAAAACAGTGACGTCTTCAAATGATACAAAGATGTCAAAGATACTGGTGAAAAGGTAGATGTTTTCAATTGAAAATTAGGCTACGAGTAGTCCCTTATTTTTCTCAGGGGTAGAAAAGGGAGCGAAACACACGAGACGACGCAGCGCGAGGAGGTACAATGTTTCATTATTTTCACCGCGCATGGCGTGTCCTCGTGCGAGACAATTTTCGCTCGCGTTCGCTTTTGAGCAATTATAGTACATTACTAACATCAAATGATTATCTACGTTAAGGAGTATAATTTCTAGTCGTTCATCCGTTGGTTCAGCAGGTTCCGAAATGTCATCTTACTGAAAAAGAATCCTCGGATGATTTTATACCAAAATCGGTTCCACTAAAACTCGTGGTTGAGAAGCCATATGTAAGGAGGACAAACTTCTCTTTTTCTCTTGTATCTCGCCAAATCCATACACTCTGTATTTTTGCAGGTCCGAGTTTAGCGGGATAATTATAGCCTTTTGTTTACCAATGATTGGGCATTTGTTTGATACCATAGCTTTTTAAGATTGGAAGTAATATATCAAAAACGAGTGCGAGTGTTTCATCAGAGGTTTCAAACATCTCGAAACAATAATAGCACCCCGCCTTTGGCGTCGTGCTTTCGTCTGGGCAGTGGCGTGTGTTGGACACGTGCGCAGACCAAATCGTGGCATGAAAATGAAAAATAACAAAAAATAATAAAATAAAAAAAAGAAGAAGAAAATCGCAGGTTTCGCACTTGGGAGATTTGGATCAGAGACAGTTGCATTGACCACTACACCACGGACGTTCAGCATAGCTAATGAGCTAAAAATAGGAGGGGCTTATTACAAATCTCATTTCCCAAAGGGGGGAGGAGGGGCTTATTAGAGAAGGGGGGGGGGGGAGGCTTAATAGAGACGGAGGGCTTGATAGAGCTTTTACGGATATCACTTCCCAACAATAAAAATTGGGGGTAGCCGAGCTCGTATTTGAGTTACGGTATTGTCGCCTAAAGCTAAAATTAGGGGTGTTCTTAAGTTAAAGTGTTGCTATGGTAACCTGTAACATCAAGAAACATTTCCTAACTTGTTCAATATTGATAGGGCACTCTTTGAAACCACTTTAAAGGTAATGATATGTAAAGATTGGTACGGTAATGATTGATCAAAGTACAAGCGCTGAAATATTGCTGGAAACCGGTATGAGCCACCTTCACCTTAAATCGGCTCAGAAATTACATAAGAAACGTACAAGCCATACAATTGAAGTGAGGTAAGTGGCTTGTTATTTAAATATTTTTTTATATTTTTAGGTTTCAAAACATTGTTTTTCCCCATACAAATCCTTCTCTCTCGCAACAGTACCGATTAACGTTCACATTTCGAGCTTTGGTAACCCGTGGTAACCTGTGGTTGTTTACACTCTGAAATATTATAAAATATCTGAGCAAAAGCGTACTGGGGAATTTTCTTCCAACAAAACTATCAAGCATAAAGTCATAAAATCGCACTGACGGCCACTAGATTCCGGAACAAACATTTCGTGATCTTGGTGAACAGTTCCATCGGCGAAGTCTCGCATGATCCAAGCAATAAAATTGAAAATCATTCACGCTACTTACCAGTTCTTTACTGCATCGAAGGAAGAAGGCACGTGGACGATGCTCAAAAATGAGTATGCGCAGTTTTGTGCTGGCGACATCAAGCCTCGTTTTGAAATCATTAGATTATTGACAATGGCCTTTTATACACTGGAGACGCATTATCCGTATGGGACGAACTTGGCAAACGTTTGTTCTGCGTCTATTTAGTTCGATTAGTTTTAAGACGACTAAGAGGGGCACAATATGCTTCTTTCAAGATGCACCAAAGCGGATAGTTCGTCTAGACGCATAATGCGTCTTGTGCCCGTCTTTATACTAGACGAACTAAACAGACGCAGAACAAACGTTCGCCCAAGTTCGTCACAGACGGATTATGCGTCTCATATAGTTCGTCCCGTCTTTGCACTAGTCGGACAAAAAAAGACAGAAGCATAATTCGTCTACTCTGAAATGGAGTTGCTGGAGGCAGCAATGGCCCTTTTTATAATAGAGACGCGTTATCCGTCTCTTCTCTTCGTATGACAATTTCCTAGAAATAAATCGCAACCAATCACGTATATCTTGCTTTTTATCCCCTCAAAAGGTATGCACA
>JAEMWC010000107.1:1165000-1200000 GCA_016490735.1 Pachyseris speciosa | reverse complement strand
ACATACATACATACATACATACATACATACATACATACATACATACATACATACATACATACATACATACATACATACATACATACATACATACATACATACATACATACATACATACATACATACATACATACATACATACATACATACATACATACATACATACATACATACATCACATTATTTACCCTCGAATTTTAGAGTAGCTTGTGCAGCTAATATCTCCAAGCATTTAATCATCAGATGAGAGATAGACCACCACACCGGGAACTACATCCCCTGCTCTTTTCGAGCCTGACACATGACCAAATTGACAACTTGAGTTGTACTAGATATTGCATGGTTGATGCCCAAATCTACAGTTAGAACTCTAATGTCTGGCTAAACTTTAACTTAGCACCTAACCCCAAAATATTTTTTTTCGCTTTAAGAAAACTTTGCACCTGTTCAAAAAGTATTATGCTGTTTTGCGCCTTTTTAAACCAAATATTGACTTTTTATAGGCTGTAAAAGTAACAAAATCTAGCCATCATCTGTCCCATGACCGAGCTAGTAAGGGGAATGGCTCTATTCCTTACATGACGTCACAAACTGATTTCCATCGCATTAAGTCTTTGTAAACATGTATGCATAGTCGTTTGTGATGTCATGCAAGGAATAGACCCATGCCTCTTACTAGCTCGGTTGTGGGACAGATGATTTGTAACTTTTACAGCCTATAAAAAGTCAAGACTTGGTTTAAAAAGACGCAAAAAAGCTGCAATGTGTTTCAAACAGGTGCAAAGATGTATGTGAGCGAAAAAAAATTTGGGGTTTAGGTGCACTTTAACTGCTGTTTTTCTGCTTGCAACTGATTGAGTGAAACAAGGCTTACTAGTATTAGATTCGATTTCAGTCCACCTTGTTCTAACTCAGGCTATCTGTCTTCTGCAGTCCATGGACCTCCTGCACCTTTGGTACTTGCTTGCTCATTCTTGACATCTTCAATGATCATTTTAGCGACTTTCCATGCCATTTCCTCCTTAGCCTGCAAAACAGAAAAGACCATTCAAGTTTTTTAAAGCTACTGACATTTAAACTTCTCTGAGATAAGACAATATGAAGCAAACTTTCTGTCCAAGGTGAGGAGACCCATGCCTTTAGCCTGTTACACCCAGTCTAAAGGTGGATGTTACCTAATTTAAACAGGTGCGGACCAAGTCCAGTAATCATGATCCACATCTTTGTGACTCAATCATGAGACAAAAGATTAACTCAGCTATCATTTGAAACCACAATGACGAACACCTTTCATAATAATTCCCTTACTGTTTTGTCTACAGCTACATGCCTGTTCATACCTTATCCTCTACTCCAGACACCAACTTTCTCATGGCTTTCCCCAGTTTGGCAGCTGTAGAAGAATGAAGCATGATGGTTAGCAACAGCAAACAATTATCTTTGAAGTCTGCAAAATATTTGTGATTGGTGCCCAAGGTTGGGTAACTCTGACATTTAGTTCATTTGGGCTTGGGGAAATAAAAAATATACTTGGTAACCATGCGCAGGATGATTGAGTAAGAACTTAACCTACTGATTTAGCTATTCGCCATCATTGTCATCATTGTACCATAGTTGAAAATTACATATCAGTTGGATTACATCATGATATTCTCACATGCTATATTTTTTGTTTCAAGAAAATTGTTAAAAAATTACCTGTAGAGATACCATTGTTTCTGTCTGGTTCAGGTTCAAAGATTGGCTCAAAAATCCCAAACTCATTGACTTTTCCCAGCGATAATGGTCTACAAACAAAAACATTGCACAGAGAACAAAATAAGTGCAGTTGGACAGGATCATCCAATGTTAAACAATAAGGAGTATTTCTACTCCTCTTTAATGAAATAATAGTAAGGAAGGCAAAAATTTCAGTTAATTTAATATGACTATGGTAAATGTGTTTCAATGATGATGCTCACATAAGAAAGGCATTATAGCTAATTCGTCAAAGTTTAGAAAACTTACAAAAACAAATCTTTGGAATGCAGTTTTCCATTTTTTCCATTAAACAGAATATCAAAATTCTAAGGGTCTCCAAATGAAATTTTTGGAACTCTTGGTGGGATAGGGGTCTTGTAACTTGGAAATCTGGGTGTGATGGGGGTCCAGTGGTCCAGGAATTTTGGGAGTTGGGGGGTGGGGCAACGCAAAAGTCTTAAAAGTCTACAAAGGAGGGGGTCTGCTAGATTTTTTTCTGGCATAACCCAATTGTAGAAACACCAAATATTGCATATGGTTACACCAGCCTTACATATTTTGACTCTCCAGCTCACTAATTGAATCTTACCCAGCATTAGGCCTCTGCCAAATGGCATCTGGGTTTTCTGTCAGGTCAGGATCAGAGCCAAATGTCGACCCCACCAGATGACTCTTTTCACTAATTTGAGATCCTGAGCCTCTAACATCATTTACACTGCTGCCAGAAGCTGACAGGGCCTGGGAGGAGTCCTGTTCACTGACAGAATTTAGTAGCTCTGTGAGATACTTGAAGTACACTTCGCTCTGCAGAAAACTTGGAAAAAATACCTGAAATGAGGCAAAATAATAGAGGATCAAAAACTAGCGGAAAGATATATTCTGTTCGTAGTCTGTAGCTTGTGGATACACATAACATACAAGCTCAAAAGACACCATAAAATCTAATCTAGTGTAAACAGCATGTACAAGTAATGTTTTTGTGCAACATAATCACATATTAAATGAAGAAATGATCCTCGCAGTTGTGAACGGAATTTATGCAATTGCGTAAAGAAGCCTGAAAAAAAATCAGGACTTCAACGGGATTTGAACCCATGACCTTGTGATACCAGTGCAATGCTTTACCAACTGAGCTATGAAGCCAATTATGGGTTCGTATGTTCCCGTGAAAGAAATGAGTGTGAATGATATATGAAATAAATCATATATGAACTGCGGAAATGAAATCAAATGAAGAGGAAATGATCCTCTTGACATATTGCTTGCATTTTGTGAAAGCCCCTAAAATGGCAACTACACTTGAAATTGCAGTGATTTGCATTTGAATAGCTTTAAAATGTGGCTGCTTATGTGTCAATAGTTTAAGTAGGAAGTATGTTTGATTATATCATTACACTTCCACTGTACTAAAAGAATAAAAATATATTATTATAGTAAATAAATGGATTTCAAGGTAAGTTATGTTTGTCTAACTTACATCAGTCAAAGAGTTTATGTCTCTTATGAGTCTTATTCAAAATAGGTTGTACACCCTACCAAGGATGTTTAGAGGTTGACTGCTTAGACTTCTGGCAAAGTAAAACCAAACAACATTTTAATAGTACCTCCTCAAGAAGACAAAGGACATGTTCCATGGGAGCAGAGAAGCAGTCTGGTAATGGTCCACCTTCACGGCAAATGTTGTTCTCTATTTCAATTCTTGTAACATCATCAACACCAAGTGGGACACTAGCTTGCATGGAAAAATACCTGAAATGGAAAATCATTGACGGAAGTGATTCGGAAAATGAGTGCAAATAAACTTACCAGTCTACCGGTACTGTATATATTATAGGCAAGGAAACAATGTTATTTTAGGTTAATTGTTGTTAACTAACTCTACAACTGTCAGAAAAACATTTGAAAAGGGCAGAGAAACAGTTTAACAATAAAGCAACTACACCAAATTATTACAGTACAACATGGACACAAGAAAAGTGAGAAGAAATAAACCAAGATTATTTGTTGATCATATTATCTGTGCTGTTTACCAAAAAGCAACTCACTAAAGTGAGTGTTTCAAATACAAATCTGTTAACTGGAGATAAGACAAATAATTAGTGTCAATGAATAATAATATACCTGAAAGCCATATAATGTAAACTATACATTCTGGTTCAATTTTACCCTTGGTTTAATTTTTATTCTCCCTTTGTTTTTGGGTGTGGTGATGTATGCTAATGTATGATAACTTCAGTGTGATTAGATTATGATATTACGCTCTACTGCTTTTGCCAATTTTTGCTCCGTTGTTTGTTGACTTTAATGCCTTTGCATTGCAACAGACTGGTCATAAGCCCAAAGAACTCATTTCTTCCAGAACCCCTTCGGAATGATTGGTTAACTTCAGCAAAAACACTATAAACAGCGTAAATATGCAGAATTCGTGATCTAATTAGCAAATCACTGTACTGTATCGGAACAAGTAACCAGCGGCTTCCATTTGGTGATTTCATTGTGTCAAGTGTGTCAGATTTCTCCATAAACACAAGTCGCCGATGGGAGAAACTTGGGTTTTTTGCATGTATCATTTCTCAAAAACGAAGAGGAAATCAGCGGAAAAGAATACAGAACAATGTTTTTTTAACTGGAATGAAGTCCACATGCCAAATTTCAGTTACTTCTGAGCACACTGAAAATCGACCAAAAACCGGGAGGACGTTCTTGCCCTGAGCCCTTCAATATAGTTTATAAAACAAAGGGAGAAAAAATTTAAACCAAGGATAAAACTGAACCATAACATATACATCCTTAAACAAAACTTGTGCACTCACTTGTCATAAATGATCATAGCATCATCTAGCGCATTCTGAGCATTGTACTGGTTGTTTTCCAGTTGTGATTTTAAATGGCACTGAAAATTATCAGCTGTTAACCAGAACTCCAACATGTGCTGCACGCCTTCCTGCTCCAGATGCTGCAATCATTACAAAAATGTTTAGTTTGCAAAATAATTATTGAGTAGGAATTAGTCAACATGCTTAATGAGGTATGGACTCTCTTGTGCAGTTTGAAGTGTTCAATACGATATCTGTGTGAGCCAGGAACTATTGTGGATAAGTGAGAGTTGAATACATGACATAAAAATGAATGCAGTTCACAGGGGCATAGCATCCATAATATAGTGCAGTGATAACAGAAGCAAAAAACTCTACCCTCTGAGGCTCCCACACACACCATGTGTCAAATTGCACTTGAAAAAACTCCTTTATGAAGTACCATGACAGACGGAAGCAAGCAATTCTGTACGTTCACAAGCACAAGGATGTTCACAATGACGATGTTATAATGTCCAGAGTTTGCCCATCTGAAGGGATGTCTTTCCCTTTGCTTGTAACCCCCTGTTTATACCAGTTTTCACCCTTTTTTGTTGTAGCTTGCCAAAAAATAGAGATGGGTAAAATAACCAACTAACTACTACATTTTCCTCGCATTTATTTATTGAAATGTCCCTCGGAAAAATGAGGTACTTTAGCATGCAACCTGACTTAAGATCCAGCCAATCCCCTAATGCCCTTCACCGGACTATCCTTAGATATGCAAGAGCATTTTCTCTGCAACATCACGTTCTCCATGAGTTACATTCCAAGTGAGTCAAACAAAGTGTTTTAGTTCCTGATAAATATGGAAGTTGCACTTGTGGCGGTGGCAAGGGTGGAGGAAGTCGGTAGTATTGTCTATGACAACTGGATTACAGGGTTGTAACTGTCAGTATCTCTTCTAATCCTCATAAGGAACAAGGTGCTGATATACTGTAATGTACAATGTACACTCACCTCCATGAAGTAAAACATAACATTCTGATTGTACAGGATATCTGATAGGAACACCTTTCCACTTGTCAAGATGTCAATTTGATGCTTACAATAAAATGAACTGCTAAGAAATGCAGGAAAATACCTAAAGAGAAAGAGGAAATAAATCAGTATTAGTTAAGCAATGATTGATAATCCTTAAAAGTTCTTGATGCTAAAATTACCAGTATGGTGAACCATCCAATTAACACCACCAAATGAAACTTGATCAATCCTTTTTCGAACAAAATGTACATAAAAATTTTATCTATTATTTTACATAATTATATGAATTTGTTTCAAAATCTCATTAACAATTCATGAAGGATGTTTTAATCTGTGTCTTCATATCTGATATAGACATGGCTACATTTTACGTCTGATTTTCTAGACCAAAATAAGCCAAAAACTATATTAGTATAAGAATGGAGAGATATACAGATATGTAAATAAATTCACAATTTTGTGTTTTTTTTTTTTCAAGTCCTAAAACACTCCTATTCATTTATATAAACATCACTCAATGAATCAGTAGGGACTGTTTCTTGAAGCTCCTGGTAATTACCAGGCCCTTAAGCCGTTTTGTTTTTCATTCCAGATGGGTGTTTCAAAAGTTTTGAAAATTAAATATACAACAAACAAAATGGAATTCATTAGAGGTCAGAACACACCCTACTTTTCTTGAGATAAGTTTTCGGGCCCGTTAAGTTACCAGGACTTTTGAGAAACAGGCCTTAGGGATCCTGATATAATTAAGTTATATCATAAGTTATATACAGTACAAGCCATATCATAAGTTATAAAAGCCCCTGAAGAGGAGAGGATAATTAAGTATATTTATCTCTTTATTTATCTACCTAACAGATGTGGCCAAATTAAAAAAAGAAAAAGAAATAAAACTGGCTGAATCAGAAAATAAGAAAGACAGTAACTGTTATAATGGAAACTTATTGTTTATGGCATGTAAACAAAGCTAGAAAGAAGAAAGAAGAGCCAATTGGGGCCACAGTAAATGAATGCCAACTTACATTCTCTCCATCACATCAAATGCAAATCTCTGTGCTGGTTGAAAGGAGTCTGGACAAATCCTCCCATCCTCACTACAGATGTTAACTATTTGAAAAACATATCAGCTAGAATTTTCAAAGAAGCAGTTTTCAATTTCTATGAATCTGAATATAAAAAGTGAGAAATCTACTTTTTGAAAAGTATTATAAAGTATAATACGAATCAGTGTTCTAATAAGTAAGTAGCAGTAACAATCAGATGAAATTTAAATAATATTGTTGTAACAAAAAATCAATACATAGGGTCTTGCACTTAAATAACACAAGTGTTTTCTGGGTTCCATGGAGGGAAGGGCATACTTTCTGACTTTTTTCACATTCATTTTTGTCAAAACTGGTCACCTCTAGTGGTCACCTTTGGTAGGCAGGCAGCTCAAAAGACACAAGCAGTATTAAATAAGGACTATTAATAATAAACACTTTATTTTGAGTGGTAAGTCTGGTCTGTAAGAGGTAAACAACATCACCACACTAATTATATATTTGTGTTTGGAAATCGCTCTTGATGGCGACTCTCAACACAGTTTTATGTGCTTTGCTTGTATGTAAGCAATTACTGTAGGCCTTGTGCAAATCCAAAAACCATTTTCAATTTTTCTTCTGCATCATGCAGTATCCTGAGTAAAATGCTCATTGAGCGTCTTGTTTGGACTTATTTAATACAGCTTGCTCCTTATGGAATATATTGCTACTCACCAGTAAACTGTATGTGCTATTCGACAATATGCAGACTTATATATATATATAGCAGTAAAAAATAATAAACAAACTGTAGAATTCTGCTGTATATAGTTTAAGAAGGTCTCATGCTGCGTCAGGTGGTTTCATTCTCAAAGTATTTCAATTCTTCTAAAATTAAACAATTTAAAAAGATCGTTTATTTGTGCATTCCACTTACTCTCAATCTGCTGTCGGATGGATTCTTCCAAGCCGATTGGGTGAGCTGCCTCAAGAGAAATGTATTTGCTGTAAATACTGACAGCATCAATAACAATACTTCTTGTTCTTCTCCGGCAAAACTCACGCTGTTCATGTTCAAAGTCTGGTTTCAAGTCAAATGTAACTTTAGAGGAACGACTCCCTTTTACTGACCCATCATCACTACTGGTATACTCTGTTGTCCCTTGGCTGTTATTTGCTTTTGAATGATCTGTTAAGTTATTTTCGTCAACTCCATTCTGTAGACCAACAGCAAAAGATTTGGATTCTTTATAACCAACACTATAGGAGTCACTAGATGTTCTATTGCTAAACTGATTGCTCACGAAACTTTGTCCACAACGATCACACTTGTCTTTATTCAATGAAGATCCGTCAATTAAATACCCACACTTGTCACAAAGAAGCCTACCATCAGCGCCATGCTCAGTTCTAGAAACTGAAGTAGTAGTGTTCTCTGGTTCATAACCAGTAAAGTCACCAAATTCATTATCATTCTCCAGGCACTGCTGTTGATTTTCCACTTCTTCTGAATTTTGTAGAGAGTTAGACATGTCTAAAGAGCTTGTGGCATGCAATGCACGAGAGTTTGTTGTCCCAGCAGTACTATCATCCAGATTTGTACAAGTATCGCTCACTTTTGAGGTTTTTAACCTTGACATAGAGTTAATTCTTAAGCGGCTGATGGTTGACAGTCTAAAAGTTTCTGCAGTTAGCCAGAAGTTCAAAAGATTTGTAGCATTTTGCTTTTGCATGTACTCCATGAAATAAGGCAAAACTGCGTCATCCATGAGGACTTCTACAAGACTCTTGGACAACTGAGATTTTCTTCTAAAAGTTGCCACACACTGAAAACGAGAAAACAGAGAAAACAATAAATATTGTTTCAAATTAACAAGGTTATGAGAAGAAAGTCATGAAATTATACTGGTGTAATATACCTTGGCTGACTTCTTTTTTGAAACACTTGCTAGCAACTTTCTGCATTCTTGAACTGTGAAAAAATAATATCAGATGAGTGTTTATTGTATTGAATAATACAACTCAAATGTTTTGCTGCTCCACCCAACATAACTCAGACAGAAAATTATTGTTTAATCAGATGACCAGACAAATCTGTTAACTTAAATCACAAGAGGTAAATATATATTAACAAGCGGTGAATTTCTATGGAGGAATTCTCATTTTAATTAATTAATGTTCTTTACTGTTGGTTTATTATAGCAAGCCAAATAATAAATCAATTTATTGTTTTAAATCACATTGCGTGGGACCTTACCTTTATCTAGTGGATGTAGATCTTTAATGTATATTGTGGCTTACCGGTAACTTGCACTGATTTGTATGACCATGTCCCTTTTATAAAGTTTTTATAGAGAAAGTGTGTGGAAGTTAAGTGGGTTACGTAGTAACAATCATGATTATCATAACCAAGTTTTATTATGATGGTAATGTTGACATAATGATTAACAATTTATTTATTATTTCTTGTGAGTTAATATAAGAAATGTGATCAAATGCATATAATTAGCAGTTCTCAAGATATTCATGATGTACCAATAATGCAAGTGATTTTTGGCACAAGGTGCTAGTGGGGCCAAATATTTTAATTTAATACTATTAACCGTTTACTCCCTAAGAGTGACTTATAGATTTTACTCTGTATAATGCTAGATGATTTTACTCATCAAAGGGAGACCTCTTAGGGGTTAAAGGGTTAAATAGAGACACTGCAACACATCAGCTAGGTTAAATATCTCACTGGTTAACCAAGACGGCCACCTATAATTTCTAACTCTGTAACACTGAGGCCAGAATACAAAAACTGCTTACTCCCAATCAAGTTATTTCTTCCATCTGTATTTTCACGTAAAGAAGCTGAAGCTGAAGCTGGTTGCTTGCCAGTCTTGCCTTTATTTTTTCCAGATTTTGAGTTTTTCTCTTGTGCCTGTTTGTCTAAAAATACAAAACAAAAATAGAAATCTCCTTTACAAATGTGGGTAAAGGCCTCTAATATTTAATTAAAGACTGGAAGGTCCTATCTCATACATTACTCTATTTCTACAATGACAAAACATTGAAATTTGCAACAATTTGCAAGGAATTAAGAAAAATCCTTTTGTTAAAATTTTCTGATTTGTAACATTACTGATACAGGAAAGCTATTGGCTGAATTTTCTGTTAATTAACAACAATTATTTATGAAGCCAATTTGCAACTTCCATGATATCATAACTATGGTACAGTCTCTCAACTGATCTACTAAATAATATTTAACAAGTTTGGGCTCTCAGAAGTGAACGGTTTGAAAGTAAATGCAGATGATGCCAGGGTACTTAGAAAATGTAATCAGATACCTCATAACTGTAAAAGGGCATTTAAGGTAAAAAAAAAAGAATCAAGTTTCGCCGTTTTCCCTGTGCTTTGTTATTTCTGCTGTACAGGGTAAAAATGGGTTTAAGGTGTGTAGTGTATTGCTTTAACACTGAAAATGAGAAAGAAAAGGGGACAAACAAGGAAAAAATGAACCTGAGAGTCTTGTTTTAATGTCACAACTCCATATTTTCTTTACCAATCATTTGTGCGGTATTTTACCCCACCGGAAGTAAAATTTCATGTTTTTACCAGGCACAAAGTGGGGAAGAAAAATCTTTTACAAAAAAATGTTTTTGATTTCCATTCAGCAACACCATTAAGTTTGGATCAAGCAAACAAAAAAATTTCTGTCATATACAGTTTAAATTAATTGTCATATACAGTTTAAATTAATTAATTAATTAATTTGAAAAATTATTATCCTCCAAAAATGTGCCCAAAAATCTCCAGCCCTCACGTCTTAATGGCAACCCTGTTTACAATGAATCTGATTTATAACTATACTATTATGATATGCTGTTATTCACAGCAAAAGCAGGCCAGGAGACTTGGGTTGTCTGAAACAACAGAAAATTCAATCCTCAAATACAGTCTGATAGTGCATTCCTAAAAGTAGGGTATCTTATTTCCAGAGTTTGCAGTATGGCCTCACATTTTTAAATAGGCCTTTATCAGTAAATCTTACAACCACTGAACCGTTCAAACTCGGACATAATTCGGATATAATTCATCACCTTAATTGAAGTACCTCTTGTGACTCAATTCAAACTGCTTTGCCAATGCTGCACAGTGTTTCCAAACCTACTGTGGGACTGGGGTGGGGAGGGAAAGGGAGGATTGGAGAGATCTGTTATTCCCACTTAAGTTTGGTCCTATCCCCAGCCCTCCCTCGCCTAATAATCCAAGCAGGCATCTTCACAATCAAACTCAACTGGCATAAAATTTTATCATAAAAAATAAAGCAAATTTAACTGTTCACAGTCCACTGAGAGTACAGCAAAAATTATAAAAGGTTGATAGATCTGGGCCTCTCACAAACTTCCTTGCACTTTATGAACTCTTTCTGGTTAGAGGTCTGGCTTCGTTGAAATCCCTCTGTTATCAGGAACACTGGTGCACATATAATGCTTAGCGTGAAGAAACGATTACAATACAGAAGTGTTATGGTAGTGCATGTTTATGATTTGTAAACCGTCATGCCGTTTTGTTTGTTTGCACGAACAAAAAAAAAGATGTATCTAGAGTCATTAGTGAGTGATGGGGGAGAAGACAAGATAGGTACACTATAGTGGGATGTAAGTGAGGTAAAATTGGAACAGAGTCAGCAAAATTGTTATCGACATCGGTGATATTGTATTTCAATTAACAACTCTGTTTGCTCCGTCAAACTACATCGCAAACCAAAAACATGAACAAAATTACAAGGTTCCTACAAAACGAGGATACGAAGCGCAAAAAGACGACTTTGTCACCTCTGTGTACATTTTTGCATCATGCACAAATGGTTTAACTAAATATTCATCCCCTGAACAACCTTACCCTTGGCTGAAGGCTTCCTTGAAAATCGCGGCATTCGAGCGACAAAACCACTTCTAAATTACATGTAAATCCTTGCGATAGAATTTCCCACCTTAAACGCTTTGTTGAAAGTTGTGGTCATTGAGATTTATTGAGCGAAATGCGAGGAATTACCAGTGCTTTCTTCCGCCCGGACAGAAAATTACAGTATTCACTTTCCTGGTCCGCGGGAAACAGCTGACCGGTGTCGACACGCAGGCTCGAATACATAAATTACTGGGTCGAGTTTGCTCGGCCGTGATAAATATTGGAACAAAAGCTTGCATTGAAACAAAGCAGCAGATCGAAAAGCGCATAAGAAAAGATCGGGTGGCGGGAACCGTAATCTGTCATCGTAGTAATCATCCAAGCGGAAATCTACGAATTCGGGAAACCGTCACAATATAGCTTCATTACTTTCAGCCAGGGGAAGTTCTCTATGCATGGTTCTGCACGCGAACCGAACCATTTATTAACTTTCTGGCCTTAAGTTAGTTCATTTCTTTATTTCGAGTCTCCTTGAAAAGCACTTGCTCTAAAGACGTCGGGTAAATTCTCTTTAGTGGCCATCTGCTGCCGAGATACAGATTCAAAAGGTAAGGTCAGTGACAGTAGCAAAGCATTTGTGTTTCAGCGACAAACTTCCAGCATTTTATAATCTATTTGAGTTGTAACCGCTCAAGTGTCAATTTTTAGCGCAATTTTCACACTAGTGGTACTACTGATCTAAGAGCTCTTATTAATTTTGCAACTTTTATTGCAGGCAATATATAAATTCATCGTTTGACCTTCCTTTTGTTTCTATGCTGCGCTTGGAGAGCCCTATGGTGTCGTTTATCGAATGCTGCGAAAAGATCCGCAACTTCTTTAATTCATTTTCAGTTGGTTCTTGAAACTAATCCAAGCTAAACAAACGGCCTTTCCCTACTAATCTTTGCTCGGAAATCTTTCTTTAATGTTTCGATTTGTGTGGTATTACTCAACAGATTGAATTTGTCGATCGCGTGGGTGCTTTGTGTAGCAATAACTTTTTTGCATGCTCTGTTTGGTTTATGTGGTTGTTTCGATTCGTGCATCTTTCGATGTCAACTATGACGAAATTCGAGAAATCAATTTTCCTCATCACATATCTTGATTTGACTAAACGGATATCTTAAAAATAAAGCTCTTGAACTTTCACCACGTAAGAAACTAAGAAAAATACGAACTTACGCAAGCGTGAAGTAAGGTGATACATCAGTACATTTAATGAATACAACACTCTTCGCGCGCTAGCAGTAAATCTTTTGAATTGCTCCGAAAACATTGGTTTTGCATATATGTAATTTACACGCTGTTTATTTCGGAGGTTTGCATTGCGGTGAAGACGGCTTTCTGCAAGCCGTCGGTTCCTTTATGATAGCAATCAAAAACATCTGATGATAGTGCAGAGATGTTTTCGATATGGTTCACTGTTTTCTTTTAAATCATTCAGGCACTTTGGAGGTCAAACATGAAAAAGTAAATAATATGGCATGTTTTTTAACGAAAAGCTATCAAATGAAGTTAGCACGGAGGATTTGCATCGCTCTGCAGCACTGATAGACACCTGCCGAATCTTGTAAAGGAGCTTTTATTAGAAGATCCCGTCGAGTGAGACTGAAAACTCCGTAAGATCTAGCGAAACTTTGAATAGCTATTGGTTTTGTTTACATTCGTGAGCTTCAATTCAAGCTCGGCTGGGCGCGCGGCACAAAAGCTATTTTGTCCGACGGGCAAATATTTGAAACACTTAGCATTATGGTCAATTAGGATCCATGTACAAAACCTGTAAAAGTTGTAACTTGAGCGATTGTCATAATAGCCAGGAGCTGAGAAAGGGGAGCTTTTATAGGTTAATTCAAGAAACTTTTTTCCGATCCATATCATACCATATCATCCATATCATAACTTTTTTCCGATCCATATCATGCGCTCTGTGAATAACCATCTTCATTAACATTTCAACTTATAAATTAAATTTGACACTGATTCATATGGTCAAGTTACCCTGCACAGTGGGGATTTCAAGGTGGGGCTATCTTTTTCCTGAACAAACAACTTCCTGAAATCAGTGTGTGCTGATTTAATATTGTCTTTGTTTTTCAGTATAGGTATGTCTGCCATTTCCGTACTGTGGACGGTGCTGTCTGTTATTTTACTTTGCAGTTGCACATTGGCTTTCTTTTCACCGTTTTGGCACGAGCATGTCCCAGATCCCATGTTCACAAACAACAGTGAAACTTTTGTAGCTTTTGGATTGCTGAGATTTTGCCTCCAAGAACAATTTGTGACCTTACAAGAAATAAATGAATGGAGAGACTCCAAATATTGCTCGTTTTACAAAGGAATTTTTCCTGGAATTCCTTCTGTGTTTTGGAAAGTAGCTGGCAGCATGTATGCTCTTGCACTCCTTTTACTCCTGGTGGCTTTACTTCTGGCTCATGTTTCATGTTGTCGAAAATTTGTTTGTGGAAAATCTATCACTTTCATTGCCGCAATTATTCAGGGCATTGCAGGTAACTAATCTCTACCTCTATTTCACTTGATCTGTTCTCATTACCCTTTTAAATTGTAGCTATGGGTAGTTAAAACTCCAGGGGTACTCCCCTATCAGCTATATGGGTAAATGCTATCCCCAGGGGTATGGTTTTTGGGCTACTGGTGTCTGAAATTGACCAAAATAGAGTGCTAAAGTGTGATGTCACAAATATTAGAATTTTTGAAATTATGGTTCAGAAAGAGCAAGATCAAAAATGCTATCTTGCCAAAAATCAGCATTTTAAGGCAAATTGGCTCTGAGTATTAGTACCATTATGCTCTGCTGACTCATTACAGATCCTTCTAAATTTGACTCAGTTCCAATAACATTATGAACTGAGTAACATTTAGAAGGATTTGTATGGAGTCAGCAGAGCATAATGGTGCTAATATCTTGCTCTCAATTTGTAAGAAAATGCTGAGTTTTGGCCAGTAGGTCTTTTTTTATTGTGTTCTTTCTGAATATCCGAACAAATCCCATAATTTCACAAATTTAGTTTTTATGACATCATCACTTTAGGACTCTATGGATATGGTTTTTAAAGGTCAACAAAACACATAAATGTCTTTGCCTTTTTATTGCAAATTATATGAAAATAGAAGAATGAGAAGTAACAAGGAGGTTGTTTGAACTTCTCTCAGTGGGACAATTTCTACGGGTCTGAATACAGGTAGGGAAAATAGTGTATTTTGGTCAGAAATAGGGTTAGGATTTGAAGAAAAAGGTGACACATCCATACCAAAAATTTCCGAGGAGTACAAGGCCTATGCTAAAATCTCATTTGTATGTGAGCATTAATCTGTATTGCCTGGTTTAAAGGAGCAGTATTACGGATTTTTAGTACAAATCTGGAATGCAAGGGAGACATGTTTACCAATGGCACAATAAAAAGTAACGGCCAAATTTTCTTCAAAATGGCTATTTCAAATCGTGGAAACCATTGTAAAATGTTTTTGGTTACGCTTGTCCAATATGAAAATGGAGTCAACATGAAAAAGTCGGGCTGACGTTTTCCAGTTGTCCCCTTACATTTTAGATGGGATTGGTAATAACTTACTGTGGTTTATTTTCTCTCATAAAATTTACTTGATTTTATCTCACTGGTAATCCAGAAGCAATTCATGAATAGAATAAAAAAAGTCATTGAAAATTGACTTTGTAAATTTTTGGTCAAAAATCAGGGATAATTCCCATGATATTGTTCCTTTAACTAATACTTGCAAGGATGTTAAAAAGTTTCATAATCATAAAATTATATAAAGGATGCTGCTTGGCTTAAGGTACCCGAACACAGTTTTCACGCGCGCTCTCCAGTCGTTGGTGCTGATGTGAGGCAGCGTGCGCACAAGGATAAGACAACAACAAACATGGAGCCGAAAGCGTGATGAGTTTTTTGTTCTAAGGCGGTTTTGTATGACATTTTTCTTCTTAAAATGATACTGTTAGAATGGTATGTCAGAAAAAGTCAAATTAGGCAGGTTTTTCAGTGTTACCATCACAACTGTGAGAACCTCTGAGAACCAACTAAAAGAAAGACTGAGAACCCAGTTAAATGCATCGCATGCATAGTTAGTTAAAAAATTGAGATTGAACTCTTTCACGTCCAGTCTCCGAAATACGCGTATTTCTCGAAAACTGCCAGTTAGAATTTCACGAAATTTGGCAGAAAAATACTTCAGGAAACAAGAAAGTAGGTTATTGCAAAAATTCTGAAATTTAACAGAGGAAATTTGAATAATGGAGTTATCTTTCAAGGACGGATAGCTAAGAATCGGTCTGTATATTAGAATAGTGTCTACATGTGAGTATTGTGACAAGTTTGTTTCAGGCAAATGATAGAGAAAATCTAACGACTGAATTTTCCGCAAATATAAAATACCCGATTTTAAATTGATGTTTATTTCCAGTCACGTTACCATGGGAACAGCGCACACATCAGCGTAACTATCAAAATTCAAAAGTCTATTCCTTTAACTCATGTCGTGCCAATTTTGGGGACCTAGAGTTCAATGGTTTCAGATTAAAAGGCAATGCTACACAGGGTTCAAAAACTGTGTTCGGCCACCTTAATTGAAGTATCATGTTGTATATCTATATAAATATTTACCATAATTTTTTTTGTGCTTTAGTTTGAAGGTGGCTTTTTTTTCAGTGAGATTATATTCACCATAATTATTTACTTGATTAAGTGCAAAATCCATCAACAGCACGGTGAGCAACAGTGCAGTAAGACTGGAGCAAGAAGAAATAGTGAAAAGAGACTGGAGAGAGGTCTCAGGTGACAGCAGTCCCTTTCTCTCCCCAGTCTCCCCTCAGCGCATTCACTTCAGATTTCACCATTCTTGCTGCCTGATTGGTGTGAGCTCCCCACTATGCAGAAAGGGACAGCTAGCAGTCTAAATCCACAATGTAAATCAAACAATCTTACAGGGACTAGGGGAGAGGAAAGAGAACCTGTTCTGGTTTGCAGGGGAGCAGAGTTGGCACAGTGGTGAGAGTGCTTGCCTACCACCAATGTGTCCCGGGTTCGATTCCTGGACTTGGCATCATAAGTGGACTGAGTTTGTTGGTTCTCTAACTCTGCTCCGAGAGGTTTTTCTCCAGGTACTCCGGTTTTCCCCTCTCCTCAAAAAACAACATTTCTCCCACACGGCCCCACAAGCTTGCAGCTTTAAATCTAAACCGTGTATAAATAAAGTTTTTTTACCTTTACCTTTTTACCTTCTCCTTGCTCCAGTTCGGCCATAATATTGATAGCTTGTATTGTGGAATAGCCAGAATGGGAAGTCCTGGCAGCAGGCTAGTTAGCAGAGTAAATGGAGTTTGAGTTTGAGTTAAAGCTGGTATTAAATTAGCAGTAAATGATGCCAGACTGAAAGGATAGAGAAATTAAATCATCGTGTTTTAGCTTGGCATTGACCAGGTATTGTGAATATTTACAAAGCTCTACATTTTTATTTTTTTGCAGTTGTTCTGCTGTTTGGTAGTCTCATTGTGTACATGTTTGGTCTCAACTCCAGCTTTGTTAAGCAGCATTGTGGCTCTTCGAGTTCCTATTTCAACTCTGGAACATGTCAGATGGCTTGGGGATATGTGTTAGCCATTGTTAGCACAGCACTCCTAATTTTCTGCCCACTGATTGCTTACCATCTTTCTGTCACAACTCCAAGATCAAAGGCAACTGTAGTTTGATATGCAACATTACATACAGCAAGTTTTTATGCTTTAATCTGTTGTATGTGAAAGCATGTACTGCTCATAATGGTATGAGCAGAGATCTAAATGTCAGATTGTAATACAAGGGCTTCATTAGAAGCCAGCAACTGGCGAAAATCGCCGCCTACTTTATCAGAATTTACCTCTTACCACTGCCTACTATGTCTGTATTTTCACTCAATTTATTGAAAAAATTAATCAGGTCGCCGCCTACTTTTGTTAGCTTAGACGGCTATTTCAAAACTTATTGAAACCTCTGGTAATATTGCAGTGCAACACTCTTGAAGCAGTACAGTGGTATTTGTTCCTTTTCATTCCAATACTTTGGATAGAAAAATTTAAAAAACGTTGGTGGAACAAAAGTTGCTGCCCACAACATATACATTATAGTGATGTTATTTGGAGGTCAGTTCTACTAAGACTTATTATGAAGCAGAACTCCTAGTATCACAAAGGGTAAAAAGTACCAGCCTAAAAAGGTGACTGTTAACTGTACTCAGTTCCCTCCATCCAGTTTTTGCTCTATTATGTGTATACTTTATCAGAGAACCTTAATTCCCTATCAGTGTCTGAAATGAAGACAATTGACTCATGCAAAGCATTTGTTTCGAGAGAAGAGTTTCTTAAAATATTTTTGCCATGTAAACATCCAGTAACTTCTCTGTTGCAAATGTGCCCATGCATACATGATACATTAACTATATACATAGCTTTTAACTGTTTTTGTAAAACAAACAATATTATTAGGACATTTTTTGTCCCCTTGCAATTGGGTCATTATTATTATTACAAACTGTGTTTTTGGAGTGAAGCAGCTGACAGTTGTCATTTAACTTCAGATCTGTGAATGCATCTTCATTGTTTACCTTTAATTTTAATTTTTTCTCAGAGAAGCTCTGTCTTTTTCAAAGTGTACATGATGACCCATACTATAATGATTAAATTTAGTTCATTTTAATTCTGTAGAACTTAAACAATATTAGGGAATTTTTGTTAAATATATAATGATTATTTCGCTTGGTACCAAAATTAAAACATACCATATAATTAAAGGTAGTCTTGTCAGATTTTTCGTACAAGAATTTATTGGATACATTTTTTATGATGAGTATCTCTTCCAGAGGCTCATGACTGAAACTCTTCATGCAGTTTTCAATGGAAAAACTGTTGTTAAGAGTGAAATGCATAACCGGTCCAAATGACTTTTAGGGCCTTTTTTTTTGCATATGCTTTTTCTTGAAAAAGAAATGGAAACTGGCCAAAAAAAATATGGGACAATTTTTTTGTATTGACTCAAAGGCCATTGACATGAAAAAATTCAGCTAATTTGCACCAAAAAAGAAAAAAGCCCTAAAAGTCATTTGGTCAGTTATGCCCTCAGCCTTTCAATTTATTATTATATCAGCTTGTGAAGAAAGTTGTGACCTCTTCTCTTGAATAAGCTTGAGTAATGACGTCAAACTACACCCATAAGTGTGATAAAAGATTGTATATTTATTTAGTTATAATAAATTAGATCCCCAGTGACATTATAAGGATCACCAAATTAAATTACTCATCCATGTTCAGAATTATTCATGCTTCTACTATTTGTCTTGGACTGGTCCCTTCTTAAACTCAGCAATCTGTTGAGGCTACAGACCATCCTGTGTGTGTCAGGGAGAGCAATAATACTATAACAGACCAATGGGGATTTCCCTGCTACTACCAGAGAGACCTCTGCTAGCAGGGAAAATGGGGATGTGTTGGTGGAGATAGCCTGTGTGCAGACGTATAATACCCTTTCAGTTGATTCCCAATATGGAGGGCAAAACAATGCTTCTATTTTGATAGCCATTTACCTATGAGTTCTTTAATTATAATTCATTTTCCGGTTCACTAGCTTGTAGTTGGCATGATTCACGTTAACTTACTCCACATTTCCCCCAATCCAGAGGTATTTTTTCCTGGCTTATAGCTATTTGGAATTAAAGCCTGGTTCACACTTGTGACATAAGCACTACATAAGCGCAAGCATAAGCATAAGAAAACACTAGTGTGCATCGAGGTGAAGTCGCTAGTGTGAACATCATGCTTATACTTGTGCTTATGTCACAAGTGTGAACCAGGCTTAAGCAGATCCTTGAGAATTGCAATGGACAAAAGAGAATTGGGGGTAACCCTGCACATGTCTTTCAGAGATAGTTAGGTGTGATCCTAAAAAGCTTTGAAATAGGTAGCAATATATGGGGATTTTTTTCTCCCAAATTGTAATATTACCTCTGAAAAATGCCAGGTAACTGTTAAGGAGAATGATTACCGTAAAGCCTCTATTAAGGGAGGACTGCGACGTGAATTGGAGTGGAATTTTTAGGAGGTTAAAGAAGGGATTGAAATGGGGAAAAATATTTTGAAACACCACCAGACAGTTGACACCCCACAAGGGCTCTGTAGCATGCTGAGGAACTGTTTGGTGTTGGCGTCTACCCATTTCTAATTTCAATTTTAAACCTTCATTGAATCTTCACAATTTCCTATTTCCCTCAATTCAGCTAATCCTTTGAGAAACATCTCTTCCTAAATATACCTAGCATCCTTCGCAGCCATTGTTTGTGTCAGTCCTATTCTCCCTCCCCACCGTCTGCTGAACCGAGCTGGACATTCCATTCTAGGAACTGACCAATCACGTTGTGGCAAACATTTAAAGGCCACAATGTGATTGGTCAGTTCCTGGAATGGAATGTTCGGCTCAGTTCAGCAGATGTTGGTGGGTAGGGAGAAAGGACCAACACAAACAACGGCTGTGAAGGAGCCTAAAATATACCCCCAAATCACCAAACATTCACGTAATATCACAACATGGCTTTGTGGGATGGGTGGGCATAGGGATTTTCAGTTGCTTGAAATGCGAACAAGACATCAATTTAAATCCATGTTAAGTGGCTAAAAAACAATGTTTAGGTTAAATCCAACCTTAAGACCCCATCTCAAAAAAGCCCCCCTCTCTAATAAGCCCCCCTTTTCAGAGGAAGTTATAAAGCCCCCCTCCCTTACAAGCCCCTCCCCTCCCCTGAATTCTGCACAACCAAGTAATAAATGAAAGACTGTATTAGTAATTAATAATGACTGTAGGTGGACTGACCCGGTATGGTTTATTCACATGATGAAAGTTTGGATTTGGTTTTGATCTTCGGCTGCATAATCTTCACTTCATGTGCTTGAGCTTTTCCACTTTGCTTACTTAAGTTCTTTATGGAGAATTGATACCATTTTCTGGTTGTTTGACAAAGCAAGGTTCCCACAAGTGAATAAAAATGTTGAAAATAACTCAGATCTCCATATTTGACAGTCATTGCCCTGGTGCCAAAACAGGAAGTGGGGAAGCGTAACTCGGTGGTTTCAATAAGCACCGATGTCAGGTGAAAAGCGTCGGCTACTTCGATCAGACACATTGGCTACTTTTTCCCTAAATTAAAGTTATTTAAGAACAATTCTTTATTTTTTCTTTAATACCGTTGCCTACTCTACTCCAACTCACTGCCTACTTCAAATTTATTGAAACCTCTGGTAACTCTAGTCTATTTCTCTCTGGCAGCTCTCTCTTTTTGCTACCAGTAATGCATTTCACTAAATTAAATAAGCCCCCCCCCAACATACTTTAAAAATTAATTCATTCATTCATTAATAATAATAAAAACAATGATTAATAATAATTATTATTGTATCATGCATTTTTTAATCTAATAATAATAATAGTAATAATAATAATAATAATAATAATAATAATAGAACATCACCAGGACTGAAGAGGAGAAGGGGGAAGGTATCTAACCTGCAAGAAAAATCAGGTGTTCTTTTCAAAAGAGAACGCGTGATTGCAGGTCAAAAGATATTAGCACCTAGAACTCGAAATCAGAAGGATTCATTTAGCCTGCAAAGTGACAGTTAAATGCCTATCATGATTGGTGCACTTGGAACTATCTTGAAAAGTGGAAAGACCTGGTATGGTTGAAGCCAAATCTACCTGTAAATTATCTTTGGAAGTGTATACAGTAATCGGCTTTCCTCGGAACTACCTACCTATTGAGGAAAGTGTTCTGTCTCTAAGCTGTGGAACATCAGAAAACTGGAGTGGAGAATAACAGTAAAAATAATTTTTTAACAATATAATAATATTTACAAAACAATAAATATAATTGCAAAAATTATTAAGTTACAAGCTAAGAGAAAACTGTATTAATCCTTGTTAATAATAATAATAATAATAATAATAATTTAAGGCAACACCTTTCATCTGCTTACACTCTTCCCTTGGGTTTTTACAAAAATCAATTTAAACTGGTAAAAATAACAGTTGTAGTTTTCAGAATTCTTGGTTACTTTTTTCTTCGTTTGACCTAAATAAGTGCAATGCAGACGCCTATCATTTCGTCGCGACGTCGGGCCATATATATGAAAGGAGACTGGGGGGAAGATGATGTAATGCTTAGAGTATTATGGGATTGCGAACATTTCTTGGGCGACACGAGGCATCAGAGCAGATGAATTTGAGTTGTTTACGGTGAGGTCTTTTATTTTTCGGTCTCCTCGTCAGTTACAATACTTCAGATAAGACACTATTTCCAAGACAAAAAAGTTACAAAGAAGCTTCAGAAGCTAAAGCCATCGACATATTGGGTAATTTTTGCAGTCTTAAGTGCTCAACGAGACGACTGAAATACGTAGAAGAACGTAAACATGGCGCCGATCCCTCGCGCAGAAGAAGCTGGAGTAATGCAGCCTGTGCCAAACCTAGTTCACTCGGCGGTACCTGGCATGACAGAACTTTGTTTCAAAGCGAAACAAAACTCAAGGATAATGAGGTGTAGCTCAGTGAGTTCTGAGGAAGGAGAAGATAGTTTTCTTTCCGACAAAAGCGAATGTCGACGCTCTCTTGTGTCGATTTATGAGAAGACACGTATGTTTGCCTTCAGTACAAGCACCGTACAGAATGAAAGAACAAGCACCTTACGGGAAGGTTGGTGGGGCGTTACTCCTGAATTAGAAGGAAACGAAAGGCCAGTAAAACCGAAATCGAAGCTGCGCTTAGAGCCCGAAGAAAAGAAGTTGGCGGTAGAGAATGACGACGACTCGAGCTCAGAAATCAGCTCGTTTGAATACACGTTGGAGAAGTACACTTGGAAAGCCTCCCAGATTGAGTCTAAGACTGAGAAACTTGGTAAGTGCGTTGTTTTGTCTTGAAACGAGCGATTTCGTCTTTTTGTTCAGTCACAAAACATTGTATTTTGGTTTTGTACATTTGGGAACCGTGGGTGTGACGTAGCGTGGCGTCCAGTGACGACATATCATCATTTCTTCGCCAGTATTTCCGATACACTGGAGCGAACAGTAAACGGTTTGAAACCCCTTTACGGGATTAACTATATTGGTGATCGAAAGACAGTTTTTGAGGAGGAACGTGCTTTTTGTGTGCGAATTCTTGTTGAATTCTTGGTGGAGGCGAACGAAACACTTTCACTTTCTGTCATGTGATCACGGAAAATATGCAAACTGGTTGCCCGTCTGGCGTCTGAATGTTTATTATGCATTTGAAATTAGTTCTTACTCGTATTTCTTTGTATGATTTGAAGACTAACTGACTATATGTACATTATTAAAAACGCAACAAATGTTGAAGCATGGTAGATTGTTTGTGTCGGCCATGAATAATAATTGAAACTTATAATGCGCAAATTGAACATGATCAAATGCGTAAATTATTTATTCATAACTCGTCTGACTCCATGGTGGGGTTGTTCAGTAGACCCTATCACAGTTGAAAAGGCATTGTGAGAAATTAGGGCAACATGATAGTGATTTGAAGGGTTGGATGAGAATTTAAAGCTTTCAAAAAATGATACTCAATAATATGGAAGTAACTGTAGAATACCTGGCCACTATTGTTTCCCTTGGTCGGCGTTCTTTGAAGAACGAAGCAAAACACAATACATGCTATTCTTATTCAATATTCGGTATTCTGCAGTTAAGCTATAATTTGTATATAAAGGGTTTTCACTGCAGCCATGTTGGAGGTGCAAAACAATAAAAAAAATATTTACACAACAATAAAATTTATTTTCCAAAGGAAAATCATTCTTTTGTTTTGTACCTCCAGCATTAGAGCATGGCAGCCGTGAAAACCCTCTGTTGTGGTTTTCTCCATCTATGTAGGGCAAGTGACTGAAGAAACAGCTCAATTATTGCTGTTGCATCAACAGAAACCACACCGTTTCACACCTTTGTATTTTTCACCAGGTTGCCCAAATTTCCTAAAATGTCCTTACAGACATAATGAAATTTCCTATGTGCTAAGGTTTGATGACCTTACTGTTATAACTGATGATCCTGTGAACTGGATAATACTTGGATTGCTGATAGCTCAATGTAGAGAAACCATAGAGGGGCAAGCTGGGAATCAATATATATTATATTATATTATATTATATTTACATTAAAAATATTTCTTCTTTTCTTTTGTTTAACAGAATTCAGAAGAAAAGAGAGCTTTAAGGGTGATGGTCTACTGATGGTCCCTTACTCAATTGAGGAGACAGAACATTCCATAGAAGCCATTGAAGTCCATAAAGAGCAGATTCAACCAAAAGTGAAGGTTTTGCTTCCTCTATCTGATGAATCTGATGTTGACCCAGAAGATGACTTGTCGTCTAGCAAAGATGATGAGGCTGAGGTACAAGTTGAAGAATTGGATCTGGTTGTGAAAGATGAGAATCACAAGGAAAATGCTATCAAACAGAAAAGCACCTTCAGAAGGTTAGTTTGCTCATTGTCATAATCTCTTATCTTAAACTGCTCTAAGTTTTGTTAGTTTTTTTGTTTTTGTTTTTGCTGACCCTGGAAAGTAATCATCGTATCAAGGGACACTCTGCCAGTCACCTTGGCATCCCTCAAGGAGCGATTGTATCACCACTGCTATTCTGTATTTATCTGAATGATCTACCCTTAGCACCTAGTTCCTGTAACCTGGAATCATACTTCGTCAATTCGAAGTTATTCCTGTCTTTCCCACTGATTGAACTGGATGCAGCTATTGGAAAGCTGGAACAAGATCTTCTCAGTATAGCCCAATGGTGCTGCGATAATCACTTACTCATAAACCCAGATAAAACCAAACTCCTCTTCCTTGGAACCAGACAGATGTTAAGCAGGTGACCATGGAACCCCAGCATGTCATTTCTCGATGTGACATTAAAACCTGTTGCCTCAGCCAAGGACTTGGGTGTCATTCTAGATCCTTACTTGACTTACGACCACCATATTTCAAAGACAGTCTCTTCCTGCTTTTCTATTAGCTATATCAAATAAACAGAGTTAAAGAAAGCTTTGACAAAGAGACACTTAAGTTGTTAATTGCATCATTAGTTTTAGCAAAATGCTTTATTGCTCAACCGTCTGGTCCAATACTTCCACTCAGCACATCAATAAATTACAATCAATTCAGAACTTTGCATGCAAAATAGTAATGAATGCTAGAAAATATGACCATGTGACCCCTTTAATCTGCCAGCTTAACTGGCTTCCTGTCAAACAATTATTGCATTATAGGGCCTTGCACCTAAGTATTTGGTAGATAAACTTACTAAACACTCCAGCATCCATGCCCGCCATACCCGCAAGCACAACTTATTACATATACCATTGTATAGAACTGCTACTGGTCAATGCACATTCGCATATAGAGGAACTAGTATTTGGAACAATTTAGATAATGACATAAAGCAATGCATTTCCTTGCAGTCTTTTAAGCAAGCTATAAAAGAGCAACTTTCAAAGCAAGTCTTTACATAAGTTTTTACGAAGTTTTAGGTTCTTATATTTATTATTTATAACTTAAGTAGTTTAGTATTAAATGTATTCATGTCATTGTAACTAGTGTCTGAAAAACCTTTTGAGGATGATTCAATTAAAGTTCTTTGTTGTATTGGGAATTTGAGATAGATGGAGTGGAAAATCTTCACTGTGTCTAAAGAATTGACTTGAATATGCAGTCAATTCTGAATCTTTTATAATTTGCACACTCTTGATTTTAGACCTTGATTGGTAACTGAAATGTCTGTTTACATCAAGGTATTTCCCTTGATGGATAGATGACCTTTTCATGTAAATGAGTCTTTTCATTTTTGCTATGCTTTAGACATGCTATCCGAAAGATGAAAAGAAGCATCTGGTGCATAACAGATCCCGAACCTCCTCCTGTACAACGGAAAAAGAAGAAGACATACAGAGCAGTGAATAGAAGGAAGCAGCGATACCAAAGAAACCATGTAGATAATACATTCTTGCCTGATGTTGAGAAATCAGTGACAGTCATGGAACAGTCTTGGACAAGGGGTAAAAAAAGGAAAATTCCTACTGCTCCTGTCAAAGAAGAACCCAGAGATTCAGGTGTACATAGCAGTGGTGCCGGCAGTAGTGATGGAAATAGTAGTGGCTCTTCTGGTAGCAATAGTGGCAACTACTCGTCAGGGAATTTCACACGTGATGGATCTGGCATACGCGGTAATGGAGGTGCGGGTGGTAGCGGTGATGATGGCGAGAAAGGAAAGAAGTACCCTTGGTGGCACTTGCCTGGTGGTGAAGATAGTCTTACACCAGATAGGGATAAAGAAGAAGAAAAAGATGAAGAAGGCCAGGAAAAGATGGAGGTGGATACATCGGTAACTGGTTTCACGATGTTCTTGCCTAGCAAAGTAGATAACACCGAGCAGTGTCATAGCCCTGGATGGGGTGAACCAGTAACTATGGACACAAAGGTTACTAAGCTTAATTTGGCAAATGTAACTTGTTTAGGTGTTAAACATTTTTCCTCCAAGTGTCTTTATTTTCACCCAATAAAGACAGCATTTTAAACTATGTAGTGTATTTTTCATCTTAGTTTTTTTGTATGTCTAACCAAATTAGTACTGAACAGCACAAAAGACTAGGACTTTGCATAAAATGATTCTCCTTCATTGGAGAAAAATGTTTTTAACACAACAGTATTAATCTGCTATTTAAATGATACAGCAGTGCAACTGTTAAATGCCTCAAGAGGATGATGTCAGAGTTCATATATTTCATGCACTGTCAAATGACATGACAAGTCAGGCAAAAACTGTCTTTATGTGAAAGAGTCTATAACTAGTAATGAGGTAAAGCATTCACTTAATGATCTTCCTTATTTCGGGAATTGAGGCCCAAGATAAGACCTTCCCATTACACCCCTAACATTCTTCAGCTATAACAGTTATCAACCTTTGAAAATCTCTTCCAGAGACAGAATCTTATACTAATATTGCATCATATTTCTTGCAGATGGCCTTCTTTCCTCAAGACATTCAGCATGCCAGCTATTGCTCAGCATCTTCTTGCCACAATATAAAATGCAAATATGTAAGTTAAAATAGAGTCTGAATGGTATTCTTGTGCATGGCAATGTTAGAGTGACATACATGTTTCATTGCTTTATCTCTTTTCTGGCTCAAATTTCTTGTTTTGTCACACATTAATCTCCTGTGTAATTTTGTCAATAGGTCAAGTCAGAAGTTGAACATTTTAAGACTCATAAAGATTGCTTGCAGTGCCCACGCTGCATGAGTACACAGACTATCATCCAGCAACATGCACAGTCTTGCTGCAGGCCAGGATGTCGAGTTCCCAACTGTGATGACTTAAGGTGAGCTTTTGTTTGAAATGAGATTGACTAAGCAATTTTTCTGATGTTCTTATCTCAAAAGTAAAAACAAAGTTACTCTGCAGACTAAATGCATTTTATGGATTTAATTGTCAAAGTTATTGTTCTAGAATTCATGTCAAAGTTATCATTATAGAATTCGTGGACAAAGCTGCCCAACTTTTGAATCGTTATGCACATGTCATCGGCTTCCCCGTGGGGTCGACCCCTGGGCCTACCAGGGAGATATATGGGGAATATAAGGAGATGGATGGGATTCCTTGCCCGAGGGTAGGGGAAAATCTTGACATTGTTTTACGATGAAAGGTTTGGGGTGGGGGAATTCACAAGTTTGAAAAGGATGTCATGGGGATTTTCAGGTGAGAGACACCTCACCCAGGGGACTTTGTCTTGAGAGATTCCCTGACCCCCCGGGAAATTCCTCAAGTTTGCTCGACTGATTTTACAATCTCCCTGGTTGGCCCGGGGGTCGACCCCTCGGGGAAGCCGATGACATGTGCATTATAGTTATAGAATTCATGTTAACCAGATTTTATTGAATACTTGGCAAAATGTGTTGAACAGTCGTAAGTTAAAACAACAACTGAAAGAGGGAACTCTCACATAATCAGGATGCTTAGTATTTAAGCAGTTTGCTACTATGGAGATGTTAAAGGTCATCTTGATGACTATTTGCAGGAAGAAGAAAAATGGAGATCGAGGAAACACTGGAAAGTCTGTCCCTTTTGTCATGCAGAAAGTGCCAGCACCAGTGCCACGCCCAGAGGCCTGGATTCCACCCCGAACATTGTACTGTACACCCCTGTGGGACAAAACACGAAGTGATGGCAAAGTCATATTCAGGGTAAAATATCTTTTTTTGTTTGAATATTAGATTACCTATGCAGACAAACACCTTGTAAAAGGTGGGATTTCTTTTGTCACCTCTCCTTTGCAATGACAGCAACAGCATGACTACAGCTGCATTCTACAAGAGCAATCACCATTTTAGTGGCCCTAGACAGCTCTCTGTCCTGGTAAAGTTGCAACATGGAAGGGAAATTAATTTTCTGGTCTTTTCTCTCCATAGAATTCACCATTTATACCTTGGGATTATTTTTCTGAGCATGCAAACTACAACGTTAACAGAAAGGAGGAGCTTGGTGGGGGCAGCAATGGTAATATCTATCCTGTTTACCTGCAGTCAGACAGGAGCAGGAAAGTTGTTGTAAAGGAGGTAATTACCAGTCATGCTCTACATGGTTCAATATATCACAGCAAAGATTATTAGAATTCCCAAAATGTCTAACAGAGATAGGTTTGGGTAACAGGATTAGGAGCAGGCCACAGTGGTCATATCCCCTTGTCTTCTAAGTGCTTGTGACAAAAGTTCATTTCAAAGGAAATGGCAAGTGATTAAACTCTAAATGGGGAGAAAAGAGCTTGCCAGTTGGTGATCTTTGCTATAGGTTAGGTTAACTACATCTTTCAGATGGTGAATAAGTGATCTGAAGTGACAACCATTGTCATTGATGGTAGTCTGTACAGTCTACTGTTTAATACCTGGTTGATAATATTATTATTTTCAACATTTGTAAAATATTTTGCTTTTGTTTAGACCAACTATTGTATTCGACTGGAAGAAGTAGAAGTCTACAAGCTTTTGGGAGACCATGAGCACATTGTAAAGCACTATGGAGGGACATTCAGAGGGAGTGAGGGGCATGCAAGTATATTCATGGAGAAGTGTGGTATGTACATGCATATTTGTTTTGTTCATTGCAGTTCCTAAAAACATGGTCGCACTCACCATCTTGGCTTTGTATGATGTTGCCAATATGCTAAGGCTTCTCTTGGTAAAACATCCAGCAGAAGTTGCAAAAAATGGTAGCTAGGATTCAAAGCAAGTTCACTGGAAGGTTTTCATGTCTTCAGAAGATAAAACCACAATAAGTTAAAGCTGTTAAGAGCTGATAAATAAAGGATTCTTGTGTGGAAAACACTTCACTCTCTGCTTTTGAACATATGTATTAGTATCACTGATATTTGCTAAAAGTTGTGATTTTTTTACAGAGTTGTCCCTTTACCATTATATGGACAAAGTATTGGGAAGGCGACTCACAGTTGATGAAGCCATGTTTTTCTGGCCACAAGTAGTTAGTGGTACCAATTATTTACACAGCCTGCCTACACCAGTGATTCATAAGGACATAAAAGGTGAGATGAGTGAATTCCATTGTCTTGCACTCATGCTCGAAAATAAAAAAGGGGGGTGCCTATGCTCATTTAGGAGCTGTGAGGTATTGAAAATGCCCCATTTTGGCATCATTTGATGCTTATTGTAAGAATGTATTTCAAGTTATTGTAAAATCTCTGTGAGCCAAAACTCATGAGAACCCACATTAAACTACAGTCCATACATTATGTTGGACACAATTAAACATTTTAAGTCTGAACTAGACAGAAAGCTAAATCCGTGATTAAAAATTTGAACCACATTTCTTGACATGGTCACTTAACTGCAGATAGAAAAGTCCACAGTGTATCTGCTATTTTCCTTATTTATTCAATTTTCAGTAATAGAAATCAGATCAGTCTTTTCTCACACAAAGCTTATGATTAGTTGATTACAATGACTTGGAAAAAAAGGTGGGGTGCCCGTGCTCGTTGGTAGCTATAGCCGTATTTCAACTAACAGCTCAATTTCAAGGCAAACCCACTATGTTTTCAATGTGCGCGTGCACAAGCGTATGCTAAATGATGCCATAAATTATGCGCAGGAAGGATGTGCGATGCAAATGTGAGGAATCACCTCAAATCCACTCAATCAAATCACATTGTGATCCTCAAAGTAGTCAGATTGGGTTCCAGCAAATGCAAGTTGATTTTTGCAGTTTGACCAGTCCTAGGTAAAGCAGCTGTGAAAATAAAATTGTTTTCCCATTTTGGTTTCAGCCAAAAATGTGTTGTTAACAGATGAGTACACCAGAGCCAAACTTGCCGACTTTGACTCTGCCAGGAGGCTTCGAGATGAGTTCACAGAAGCCGGACTGAAGCCTCTTGGTACAAGGGGATTTGCTGCTCCTGAGGTATTGAAACTGGTTTTAATCACTCTTTTCTGATGGGGTTAGTTCTTACTTAGAGTATGGAGGAGAGAGGAACTTTTTCTATCTAAATGGGCTCAGTTAACCAGTTAAGTACAATTCACGATGAGTTCGAGTATTATAGTGAGAATTATCATGGCCAAGGTTCGGCTAAGGTGGATAACACAAAATGAGGCCTTGATCATTCTTGCTATCTTGCTAAAATCAAATTCAATAGTTTTATTTAGCATACTCTAATAAGAGTGTTTGTAAAAACAAGGGCGCCTAGACGAAACTAAACATGCTACATCAACTTGTAAACAACTTGCAGCAAAATTTTACAAAAGCTCACTCTAAAGCATGTTTGAAAACCTAAACTTAATAAACTTTTGACTGGACTCATCCATTGTGGTAAAACCTTACATTTAAGAATTCTTGAAAGGCTTCAGCAAAACAAACATGTTTCTCTTGTATGTAAAACTATTGTTTTCAAAATCACGTCACTTCTGCATGTATAAAACTTATTGTTTGTAGGTATGATGTAACAAAAACAGTGCTAGCAGTAATTAGCTGCATGTTTTTAGCCAATCAAAATTGAAGTAGTGACACCAATGCATAATCCTATTTAATATTTTGAACACCTTAGGTTTTGGATAGTGAACCACATGGAAGACCAGCTGATGTCTACAGTTTGGGCTGCCTTTTGGTTGAGCTGATTGTAGGAGTGCCAGCTCGAGACAACCTTCAGCAGAAGGTATTTTTTTCTTTTATAGCATACCTAGTTTGAGTAGTTTTGCATCACTGATAATTTGTCTCAAAATGTTTGATCTCTGGGTAGGTAAATTCATCCTTGTGGGGTCCTTTCCCCAGTTCAGGTGAAAAATTTACGTTCAGTTATCTCTTGAAGAAGAAGAACAATCAGATTTACGTCAGATACTGCACTTTTGTTCATTTAAGAGTGGTTTAATATAAACATGAGGAGTTGGTTTGTTGTAAATGGCAGTATGTTTGTTGAAACAGATAAACAAGTTGCAAGAGTTAGATCCTGATTTGGTGCAGCTTGTACAAGCTTGTGTGAGGGTAAGTCAAAAACATTTTAATGTTTGATGTATTCTTTGACTCTTTGCAGAATTGCCTGTATATGTAAGCATTCCTATTAGTGTTTTCTGTAGTGTTTTGTAACTTGATCGATTTTGTTGTCCTCTGTATTTATATTTCCATAGAGGAAGAATAATATTGGAATTTATAGGGAATGTCTTTGCTTCAGTTTTAAAAGATTGGTGTTTTTGTTGAAAAGACCTGACAGCTTCATTGCACATAAAAGACTTGACTACCTTCTTGAGCATGCCGAACAATTAATAACTGAATTATTAAGTTTAACTAATTTGAGGAGTAAAAGATATGGATTTTTGAGGGCTCAAAGCATTTCTTATATCTCTGCTTTATTTCTACACCATATTATTGAATTTCTTCTTCCTATTACTGATAACTAAGATGCGATCTTGCTGTTGTGTTTGTAGGACCGCCCAGAAGAGCGTCCCACAGTCCTCTCCTTATTGGAGTCGCCAGTTGTCAAGAGATATACCAGGTAATTAAAGTTTGTTCTTCTCTTCCCATAGAATTGGTCAACAGTTTTGAAGTCAAAATAATATGGCCTTCGTCTAACTTTCATTGCCTTGTTTTTGATAGGTCGTAAAAGAGCAACTGCAGTTTATAAGAGGTGGAGTGCATGGACTGCTAGAATCAATAGTGTGAAAAAGACCATTGTTAGAATCCTAAACTAAGCATGCTTTTAGAGTAGTCTTGGTAAAATTATTGACGTAACAAAACTATTATTTTAGTATTGCTGTGTATAATTTAAAATTATGTAGGTTACTACAATTAGTTTTCTAGAAATGTTTAAACTTAGACAATAATTTATTTGTATAGTGTTAGTTTCAGATGTGTAGATGTAAATGGTAAACAATCTGTTAGATTAAGCTTTCATCATTTGCTTTTCTTGCAAAGAAAAGTTTTAAGTGAACAAAAACTGATTTGTTTTCTGCATAAAACATTATTTTAGTATTGGTGTGTAGAATTTAAAATTATGTGGGTTACTACAATTAGTTTTCTAGAAATGTTTCAACTTTATACAATTTGTATAGTGTTGTTTCAGATGTGTAGATGGAAATGGTAACAATCTGTTAGATTAAGCTTACATCATTTGCTTTTTTTGCAAAGAAAAGTTAAAAGTGTGTACAAAGGCTGATTTGTTTTCTGCACAAAATATGAAAATATTAATATTTTATTTAGTATTGGTGTGTAGAATTAAAAATTACGTAGGTTACTACAATTAGTTTTCTAGAAATGTTTAAACTTTAGACAATTTGTATAGTGTTAGGTTCAGATGTGATGTAAATGGTAAACAATCTGTTAGATTAAGCTTACATCATTTGCTTTTCTTGCAAAGAAAAATTAAAAAGTGTGTACAAAGGGTGATTTGTTTTCTGCATTTGGTAGTTGCAAGGTTGCCATTCCAAGAAATTATTTGTATTCTGCCTCTTCATGTTACAAATAGTATTCTCGTAATAAAAAAGCACTTCCTCACAATTTGAATAAGCTTATAACAGGAATTGCTGTTACAGGACCCCTTTGAAAGCTGACAAGAGTGCATTTTTGGTTGTACCTTTAACTCGATATATATTGATTTGTCTAAAATGTGATGAAGTAATGAAACTGAAACCACTCGCATATCACATGACGTCCACACATGATAAATTAGTCTCGTACCGAGACCCATGGCCTAGCGCGGCCACAAGTTGGATCTGGGTACGAGATTAATGGAAATTATCGATTTCAGTAGTACTTTTGGCCTATTTTTCAAAGCGATTCCTGCTGCTCGTCTTTTCATATGAAAATAAGTTTTCATTCACGTGCAAATATGCTCATTTTCATCCGGTTGCGCACGAGGCCTTCCTGGGCCTCGCTTTAAAAAAGAGGGCAAAGGTAATAGACCTTTTTAGCTTGTCGATTTTCTTTAGATTGTCGCCAATGTAGACCACGTGATCTTCTCAAGGGGTCCTCTTTTGTCTTCATAAATTATGCGTACATATGCACGTGAAGAAGGCGAAATTTCAAAGAGACAGGTCTCTAGGTAGCCTCCTTCGCAGACGTCTTTGGGCTCGTCACGCGTTCCTTGCCCACGAACGTCTGCTGAACTGAACTACCACTTCCGTTCGCGGCGGTTAGCCAATCATAGTTCGTTTTCCAATTTATGGAAAGTAGGACTTCGACCCCTGGATTATTTTCACAGACGTTGCACGTGAATCGGGTGTCTATTTCCATTCTTACGCAGCTCGTTATTGGTTTCTTCAAAACAAAGGCTAAACGCCGACGAACGGAAGTGGCAGTTCAGTTCAGCAGACGTTCGTGGGCAAGGAACGCGTGACGAGCCCAAGGAGGCTAGTCTCCAGGGTAACATCAGATGGTCTACATTGGGAAAACAAAATCTACAAGCTAAAAAGGTCTTCCGAAATGCCCATTCGCACGATTGTAGGGTCAAATTTATGTGCAGGCCTCTTCAATGCAAATAGTCCCATTATATGGTTCTCTTTATTTCAGACTGACGTTGCTTGGTTACCCATTTGGCAGTTCGTTAACTTTATTAACAACCAGCAGCACAAAACAGGAGATACAGTTCTTACCCAAAGCCAGGGTGTACTTCGCAGCACATTTTTTATCGTGAGCATAATTTTTGTAGATTCAGAGTGGGAGACCGAGTGCGATGTGGAACTTGCCACCCATCCTTTGTGTAGCAACCACATGCCATTATTGTAATGTACGATCTCGAGTAATGTTTAATTAATGAGCAGGAGTGTTTTATCAAGTTTAAAACACGAGGCGCAACCGAATGTTTTAGGACCGTCATCACTCAATTGCTACTATGGACAAAATTAATTTCATTCTTTACTATACTTGGGCCAAGTATAACGTCCATATAAAGGGCTAACCCGCATACGACCGCTCTCATGTGGCTTTGATAGCTCAGTTGGGAGAGCACTGCACCGGCATCGCAGAGGTCGTGGGTTCGAATCCCGCTCAGAGCCTGAAAATTTTTTTCAGGTCTCTGTTCTAGTAGTGTTGCGGCCGCACTTGCATTAATGACCGTCATCACTCAATTGCTACTATGGACAAAATTAATTTCATTCTTTACTATACTTGGGCCAAGTATAACGTCCATATAAAGGGCTAACCCGCATACGACCGCTCTCATGTGGCTTTGATAGCTCAGTTGGGAGAGCACTGCACCGGCATCGCAGAGGTCGTGGGTTCGAATCCCGCTCAGAGCCTGAAAATTTTTTTCAGGTCTCTGTTCTAGTAGTGTTGCGGCCGCACTTGCATTAATGACCGTCATCACTCAATTGCTACTATGGACAAAATTAATTTCATTCTTTACTATACTTGGGCCAAGTATAACGTCCATATAAAGGGCTAACCCGCATACGACCGCTCTCATGTGGCTTTGATAGCTCAGTTGGGAGAGCACTGCACCGGCATCGCAGAGGTCGTGGGTTCGAATCCCGCTCAGAGCCTGAAAATTTTTTTCAGGTCTCTGTTCTAGTAGTGTTGCGGCCGCACTTGCATTAATGACCGTCATCACTCAATTGCTACTATGGACAAAATTAATTTCATTCTTTTTGATTGTAAAAACATAGCCAGACAGCTTGCCTGTGCAAGTTAAGGTTTCTAAGATACGAGCGTTGGGAACTTGCCATAGGTCCCCCTTAAAACAATGAAGACATTGTTGCTCATTTCTGTATTGTTGTTAGTGAAATAAAGCAGTTCTGTAAATTTCATGTGGAAGAAGCATATTTCTCCAGTACATCGATGGCAGAAACAATATTTGATTTAGAGTCATTGTTCTACAATTGAGATTTAGATGGCTGTTTTGTTTTGTTTGCG
>JAEMWC010000107.1:1145000-1155000 GCA_016490735.1 Pachyseris speciosa | reverse complement strand
AACATTTTAAAGCGCTCTCCAAACATGAACAGACATCAGCTATTGCCAATCATGTTATGACTACTGGACATAATATGAAATGGGATCACTTTGAAATCCTCGCATCAGGAAAAACTGATTACCATTGTAAGATAAAAGAAACCTTGTTTATACAAGAATTGAACCCGGCTTTGAATGCTAATCTCACCAGTGACAAGCTGTCACTTTATTAACTTGTCACTGCTATTTTTAGTGTTACCCAGATCGCTCGCAATTTCTTTTTTTAAATATAGATAGTGTTTCATCTCTTAACGGTTACTTTTGAAAATGTATGTTGGGACATACGAAACGTCAAGTCAGATTTCATAAAATGCATTGCTTCACCACGTTTATAACCGCTTTATGTGTTGTTTTTCTTATAAAACTTCGATGGCCGAAGAACAAGAGTCTCTAAAATGGAGTATTGCCTAGGCAACGGTTTTGAGTTATTATTTTGTGGTGTGCCAGGATTATAGTGTTTTTCGGACGCGATAATTGCCTTTGTCAATGACACAGGCAATATCGAAATCAATGGAGTGATTGTTTTGCACGCATGGTTGGCAACATTAGAGCCATTTGAATAGTTCTTCAAGTTTCGTTGATTTTCCTTTTTTCGGGTTTGGAAGCATCTTCCGGTTTCTCCTATGTAGTTCCAAGGACAGTCTTTTACATGGAATTTTGTAAACAACATTACTTTGAAGATCCGAGGGTTGTCTGAACTTTGGAGACGGGAATTCTTGTTGAAGGGTTTTGAATGGTTTGTTGACAACCCGGATATCGTTGTTACGGAGTAATCTCGTAAGGGGCTCGGTTAGCCCGCTGATGTAAGGGAGGCATGCAAAAACACCAGAATCCTGGCGCACCGCAAAAATCGTCGACGCGGATGATGACTCAAAACCGTTGCCTAGACAATACTCCATTTTATTGTAATTAGACCTCATTTACATTTTTATCTTCTAGCTTTTTTCACACGTCTTTTATATGTATATTTCCGTCCGCGCGTTACATTTTACATTCGTTAAAGGCTGTAGACTGATAGCCGAAAGCTTATGTTTTTAATTTTTAACCAGAGAACGCTTTTTACTTCAATATGTCTTATCCTGGTTACCGCTCTGTTTTTTATTTGTTTATTGTTGTTTGAACCAATCCTGTGAGGTCGTGCAAAGTCACCACATGGAAATAAACCAGGACGTAAAGTCTGGTTTTCACTAGTGACGCAAGCACAAGCGCAAACACAAGTAGCTTATGCCAAGTGAAAAGGAACACTACGCAAGCGAACGCAAGCATAAGCGCAAGCACAAGGAAAAGGAAAAACTTTGATCCTTGTGCTTGTGCTTGTGCTTGCGCTTATGCTTATGCTTGCGTTAAGCCCGTTGTATTTGTATTCATTTATTCCTCCAATCCCTAAATAATACATAATTATATAGATATAGATTGAAAAGAAAACGAAAAGAGAAATTTAAAAAATTAAGCACTTAAATTAATTTACATGATATATTGGAAGGAGTAGTGTATTCGGAGCCCATCAAATACCGACTGCATCTGGGGCCGGTATTTCGCCGAAATAAACCCCCCACCGTTATCTTTTCGCTACACTCAAGGGTAACGGTGGGGGGGGGGGGGGGGGAGGGGGGGTTATTTCGGCGAAATACCAGCCCCAGATGCAGCCGGTATTTGAGTGGGCTCCGAGTACACTACTCAGGAGAAGCAGCCCCAGGCGGGGAGGAGGGGCGGGGAAAGAGGGGGAGAAAAAGCGGGAGAAAAAGAAAAATGAGGGCGCGGAGAGTGTAAAAATCCGAAAGGGGTCGGCCTATTAGAGAGAGAGAGAGAGAGGGGGGGGGGGGTGGGGTGGGGATGTGTCCGGGCGGCGGTATTAAACAAACGCAAACCCAAGTTACATCGAGACACAATTTTTGCTGTCTCTATATATGGCCGCGGGAAGAGATCAACAAGCGTTAGATGCGTTGATTCAGCGAATGGTCGCGCAGAATCTGAACGTTGATGATGCGGTGGCAAGGGTTCGTGCGGCATTTCAATATGCGCGGGCAAGACGACCCGCCCCCACCCCTCCGCGCCCACAACGGCGTCCTGTTCGCCCACGTCAAACGGCGACAAAAGGAAAGGAAGAGGGTGACCACGAGGGGGTGGAGGTTGGAAGGAAAGGCCGGCGTTTTATTGGATGGAGGTTGAAACAAGCCCTTGACCGCGACAAAACCCCCTATTTCATGGCAAAGATTCGGGAAAGAGCTCGCTCATCTTTTTACCTCAGACAAATTTTTGGTTATGAACTACGAAATAATGAGAATGGGGGTGTTATTGAACACTTTAAGAACCTGGGTTCTCCTTGGTTCAACTCCCTGGCAGAACCAGAGCAAAGAGGAAGATCACCATGGCCTAGTTGATAACATTAAAAGACCATCCACAAAATGGAAGTTCATGGGTTTCACCAATGTTGATGTGAAAGCTGTGTTTGACCGCCAACCACTGTTTGGAACAGGCCCCCTTCCAACCTGGCTGCGAAACCTTGCGCACAGCGCCCGCGGGCGCGCAATGGACGCTTTGGACACTTTTCAGGACAACCTCTGTTTGTGGAGGTGTATCGCGGTTTTCCAAGAAGCAAGAACAGATCGCTCCACAGCTGCTGTCCACCTGATAGCGGCAAAGTTTTTCAACGTGCCCCAGCTTCAAGATTGCCCCAAGACATCGCTCGATGAATTGGGCAAGGTCGAGCAGCACCTCAACACAGGAAAAGCTTTTAACGAATGGCTTGGTATCCGCGTTTATGAGCCAGAGAGGACAGAAAGAGAAGCCATTTGGTATCTCAAACGAAACTCGCCGGCAAAGGTGAAAAATATTCTCACGATTGGTGTTTTCGATGGGCACGCATTCCTCATCAAAGATATCAAGAAGTTGGCGAAAATATTTGTTTGTATTCATTGTCAAGCGAGGTTTACACTCCTAAAGAACCTTCAACGGCACACGCAAAGATGTTCCCAGGGAGAAACACGAATCATCTGCCCAAACGAAAAAGTTGAAGCCCCACAAACAGTATTTGAGCAAGCTTTCTTCCCCGATAAAACAGTTTACACCGCCCCCACCAACTGGGTTGAAAGAGAAGCGCGCCGCCGAAACATTCACATCCACCATGCCATGTGTGAGCACGGGGGTGAAAGGTGGGTTGCTGGCGCGCCTGTGGATGGTTTTCATTTCGCGTCCAGTATCATAGTTGCTATTTTCATGGGTGCCCGAAATGTTTCCCAGACCGCAACAGAACCATTCTTGCTGGGGTGAACAAGAAAACTGGACAACAAGCGAGAAAAACCCGCGAAGAGCTTTTCAAGGCCACAGAAAAAAGGTCAAAAACACTTCGAGAAGCTGGTTACAATGTTGTTGAAGTATGGGCCTGCGAGATCGGGCGCGACGAGCGCAAACCGAAAACTTTCACGTTACTTTTCCACACGCAATTTTGTACGATTTTGAATCCTTTGGGGACCAGAATTTCCACAAAGAACCAACCACCACATTGACGTTGTAAAGCACTCATATGCCAATCTCTTTCTCAGTTGGCGACACTCCTGAACGCACACCCACACATATCTGCGAGAGAGACCACAAAGAACTCTGCCGCAAGTTTGTTGAAGAGCTGGAGCGGCGCGGAAAAAAATAACGGGAAAGTGTGCGAGCTGAGTTTGTACCTGTTGACTTTCACTTTCTTCACCCGAAACGCCGGGCCAAGATCGAAGAATGGTGCGACCAGGTGCCAGTTCTTGGGTTCAACTCAGGTCGCTACGACTTCAATCTGATTAAAGAGTATTTCGTGGAGCGGATCGCCGGGACTGAGGGCAACACCAAAGTGGCGAAGAACGCCAACAAAATCATGTTTCTTCCAACGAAAAGCTTCCGCTTCCTGGACATCATTAACTATTTGGGGCCGGGAACCAGCTATGACAAGTAGGTCAAAGCTTATGACTGCGCAGCCGAGAAATCATGGTTCCCATACGAATGGTTTGATTCCCCCGAAAAGCTTGATTTTCCAGGGCTCCCGGAGTATTCCGCGTGGTACTCTTCTTTGAAAGACACTTCCCTCTCAAAAGAAGAATGGGAACGGTGCAATCAAATATTTCAAGAAAAGGGAAGGCGAACCTTTGCGGACTGGTTACGTTATTACAACAACCTTGATGTGGTTCCAGGGTTGGAAGCGTTGGAAAAAATGCGGGGTTTTTACACCGCAAAAGGCATCGACATTCTCAAAGATGCCGTTAGTATTCCTGGAGAGTCCAAGCATTACCTTCTTCGGGGTTCGGTGGAGCGGGAAGCCGTGCTTTGGACCCCTTGCGAAGAAGAGTACGCGATGCTGAAAGGGGCGGTTATCGGAGGCCCAAGCCTTGTGTTCACACGTTACCACGAAGCGGGTGTCACCAAAATTCGTTAACATCAAATCACCAAACCAAAAACATGTCATGCCAACGCTCTCTATCTGTCAACAATGCTTCAGGACATGCCTTGTGGAAAAGGACAGCTCGTGCATTTCGCCGAGAATGCCGCCAGCGCAGCGCCAACCTTCCTACAAAGGGTCAAAGATGGCACCTGGTTTGGGTTCGCCGAAGTAGACATCGAGATTCCCCAGCACCTTCGGCACAAGTTTGAAGAAATGTGCCCCTTTTTATCAACAAACAGGTTCCCGCCGAAGCCGCGCCGCAGCACATCCTGGACTACCTGAAAAAGACCGGCAGAACCTTTGGAGTTGGAAAGAAACTGTTGGGGGCACTCTCTGCGGAAAAGATGTTGCTGTATGCTCCACCTCTGCGGTGGTACATCTCGCACGGGGCGGTCATAAAATCAGTACACAGAACAATCGACTATCAACCAAAGAAAATCTTCACCTGGTTCGTCGAGCAAGTAACTGAGGCACGCCGCTCGGAGATGTCGAAAAAAGCAAAGCCTTGCTTGCAGAGGTTTTCAAGCTGCTGGGAAACAGCGCTTACGGAAAAATGATTGAAGCCGTGGAGCGCCAAACGAATGTGGTTTACACGAAAGACGAGAAGGTTGTTGACAAGGCTTTGCGCAGTGCCTTCTTCTCCGATCTCGACGAAATCGGTGAGGCGTACGAGTTGGAAAGTCGAAAACCGCGGATCACAATTCGAAGACCGTTCCAGGTCGGTATTGCGGTGTATCAGCTTGCGAAGCTGTGGATGTTGGAGTTTTATTACGACTTTCTTGACAGGTTTGTCGACAGGACCGATTTTGAGCTGATGCAGATGGACACCGACAGCAACTATATGGCGATCAGCGACGAAACGTTGGAAGATGTTGTGAAGCCCGAAATGCGGGCAGAATTTGAGGCGCGCAAAAAAGAGTGGCTGGCTTGGGACAAATGGAGCGGTCGCACACCAGGTCTCTTCAAACTTAAGTGTGTGGGCCAGCGGATGATCGTGCTTTGTTCGAAATGCTACTTTGTGGAGGAGGAAAACAGAAAAAACAAGCTTACGTGGGGGCGTTTCAAAGCGACGCTTGAAGGAGTGAAGGACATGGCAACGAACAAGGGGTCTCGCATGGTTGATGGGCGGATGATGACTTACAAGCAGCAAAAGCTGGGGTTAAGCGCGTACTACGCCAAACGGTGGTTGCTGCCGGACGGTATTCACACAGAGCCGATTGAATATCACACTGAGGGTGGAGAAACAGATCTGCTCGCTTTTCTGGATCAGGTGTTCGAAGACTAAACTGGGTTGCCCGGGGTTAATTCGATGTTTGGGGAAACAACCATCAACTCTTCGCGCACGAAGCTGCGTTTCGGCCCATCGGAAGCCAATAAATAACAGGCTGGTTTGGTTTGATCATAGCCCTTTCGAGTGTGAAAGTTTGCAGAGACCAGATTAGATCTGTGGCCCTTTGCACACCACCCTCCAACTCACCAGGCTGCAACGAAAAGCGAACTTCTACGTCAGCAGGGAGCCGTTTTTCGGCTGCACCAACAGCAGTTAGTTGTAAATAGTCTCAAATACGGAGTTGCTGCTTGTGCGAAAACAGTTTGTTTGCGGATCGCATCTGGGGGTTTCTGCTGTGTCAGAAGCGTGGTTTGTTTGTTGAGAGCAGCAACAACCCTGGGAAGCCTTGCCACCCACACAACAGACCGCACACCCTCTGGCGGCCGCATTTCGACTGCTTACTAATGCCCGAACAGAAGCTTAGAAAGAGTGTGGTTAAAGCGTTCCATAATCGCCTGGTCGCGGTGAATTTCAACATGTCCACGGCGAATGCCCGTTCCATACGCCTCCATGACTCTGGAAACAGCCCCCATGAACTCCCGCCCCGGGTCCACCTGCAGCAGCCTTGGCCATTTGAGAGGCCCGCGCTTGTAAATTTTCTCGAAGGCCCGAGCCATTTCGTCAGAATTTTTCGAGGTCAGGGGCTCCTTGAAGCCGCTGGCTACGTCGACCACAGTCAGCGCGTATTTGAAAGTTTTGCGCCCCACCTTGTCATGCGGCATGAAGAGCAGGTTGGCTTGGTGCACCGCGTTGGGTGTTGGCACGTCAAACTTCGGCCGAGGAATGCGCCGCGGCGCGGGAAGAAAGATTTGCCAAAGAGCCTGCTTTTGCAACCATTGTTTGGCCACATTTTCCGAAACCTTTGCGGTGTGGGCTAATTTTTCCACTGCGGCAAACCCTTTCCAATAACCTTTCGGGCTGTAGTAAATTTTTGAAAGGCGTTTTTCCATTGAACCTATAAAACAGTGGGAAAGATGGCGAACGCAAAAGGCTGTGCTGTAGGGAAAAGATGGTTGAGGACTATGAGAATTTCAAACTTGTTTGTCAATGTTGCCAAAGGGTTGAGGAGCTCGGCACACCAACCAAAACCAGGGAGGAGGTGGGGTGGACAGCCAACCCCGTTTCATACACCCACCTTCTCAAAATTCTCGGGAAACATGAAATATTCGACGCCGTCAACCATTTCGGTTGCCGGGCAAGAAGTGGGCGCCCCGTCTCGGTGGAAGTTTTTGGGAAACCTCATCGAAAATTTTAGGGATTCCAAACCCGGGTTGGTGAATCACGTTTGTTTTTTGAATGAATGCTTTCAAGCGGTTCCAGAAGGAGTTTGGCCGCGCAAAAAAGAAATTCTCGCGCACCTCTTTCCTACCGTCGAAAAAACAGAAAAATACACCCAGCAACGAGTCGCCGGGCGAAAGAAAGGTTCAGTGAATGGTGGTGGGACTTGAATCAATCAACGTGATCACGACAACGAGGGCATTCTGTTTCGAGATGGGCGCAACAAATTTTGAGTTCAGCTTTCAGAACTGCAGCCGACATGAGGAATCCCCCGAATAGCACCCCGACGCAGAAACTCGCAGGGCACAAAACGAACCAAGGTTCATTGGAACATGTTTTGGTGAAGCCTTTGTTCAAATTGCCGGCCTTCACTCCGCGACGAAACGTTTGGCGTATTTCGCCTGGATTTTTTCGGGGATTTCCATGCAGTGGTCGCTGACGAAGTCGTCAACCATTTCAGCCTGTCAAGGAACTCTTTTTCAATGAAATCCTCACCGCTGAGATGAAAGCGAATCGCGTCGAGAATTTTTTGTACCCACCCCGGGCAAAGTTGGCCCTTTCAGCTTTTTTGTTGTATTTTTTGAAGCTTGCCACACCTTTGACGACAAGCCCGAAACCTGTCAAAGTGGCAACCACAATTGGGTTCAAGGTAATGCCCCCCGCAACTGCAAATGAGATGATGGCCTTGCCCGGCACGACATTGCAAACCAGATTTTTTTTGAAAGGAGCGGAATAACTTTTCGTATCCCCAATGTTTCTTGTGGTAGAAAGCGTAAAGTTTCTTCAACATCTCGACGGTGTCCCGTTCAAGGGATGGGTCGATGTGGGTGAAGTCGAACATACAGAGCTTGGGTTCGGTGGGAGGCATAATATTGAGAAAAGAGAATTTTCATTCCCCTCGTAAGAATAAATCTTGCCTGCGCCTCTATATTTTTTTCTGAGACCTTTTATGCGGCATGAAATTAAGGCAGTATTTCTGGTAATTATGCGCCCGGGGTTGGCAAAAATCGTCACATATATACCACCATGTGAATAGGAGTGGTTGGAAATGGTGCGGTTTTGGTCGTCTTTTAAGAAAAACTCAAAAGTCACATAGCTTTGTATTTCGTAATTAAATAGCACTCTTGCTTCAAGGGTATTAAAAAGACGCAAGGACACCCTTGGCGCTGGCAGGGGCGTATTAATCCATTGATCTTTGTTATCAACACCCTTAATAACAGCGATGTTTTCTTGATAAACGATACCTAGCCAGTACACAGGTTTTGAGAGGTGGACTCCATCGCTGTATCTGAATAAAAGGGTGTCGTTGTTGTAAACCGATTCAAATTCAAATTTCCACCTAATTTTGGTTCACGAATCAAATAAGTGTTCATGTTCAGGTCTCTCTGCAACGTCATCTGCCCGTTTGTTCCACCAAACAATGACGCATTTCCATCGACCACGTATTGCCCATTCAGGTTCAGGTCACTCTGCAACTTCATCTGCCCGTTTGTTCCGCCAAACAACGTCGCGCGCCCATCTTTCACATTGCGCCCGTCCAAATCCAAATCTTCACCCAGTTTCGGTTGATAAAGGGCAAACCCACCCAGGTCCAGGGCGGTTTCCATCACCATCCCACCAACAGTCCCGCTGAACAGCTCCAGGCAGCCGTTGCGAACTTTGTTGTAATTCAAATCCAAGTCGGTCCCCAGTTTTGGCGCCCAGAGAAGCTCACCATTCATATTCAAGTGGGTTTGCATGGTCATCATTCCATTTTCCACAGCCCAAACCGCGTCAAAAACACCCGAATCCACGCTGGAAACATACCCAGAAACTCCATAAACAATCAGGTGACCTGTGGTTGAGTCTGAAGTTGAGCCGTGCAGATCCAGGAAAATGTAGTTGGGGGTGTTGTCACTCCACCGGTGGAACTGAATGAGGGTTTTTGTGTATGGCGGGTTGGCGCTGCTGAAGGTTCGTGTGGTTAGGCTCGTGATGGAAATGACGGTGGCGCTCACCCTCACAGACACATTTTTCATTTCCGGTGGAAAGTACTCTACCACGAACGTGTAATAGCCTTTCGGCAGTGGATGAAGATTGAAACCGATCCGCGAGCGGTAATCATCACTACCGGCGTCTTTGGTGAGAGTGAGCTCATAGGTGTTTTTGTTGACCCCGTGTGGGGAGGCGGCGAAGTAGAATATCCAGTGGATCGTTATGTTTTTTTCGGATGAGGACTCGTCGTCATCGTCCATGAGGTAGGCGAATTGATTTTTTTGACCGCCGGACTGAGAAAGGTGCGAATGATCCACATAATCCTTCGTTGCCGCGTCCGTTTCGTCGACTGGCTTTTTGAGATTGCCTGTCATTGCTTGACTGCCATCCTTTTTCAGGAAGGTATTTAAGGAATTATCCACGTAATTTTTTGTAACCGCGTCATAGAGGGCGGTTGGGTCGTGCAAAGAGGTGATCCTTTGCAAACCCATCTTCAGGTCGCCAAAAATTGGCTCTGTTCCGTCTCTTCGGAGGAAATTTTCATCGACATACCGTTTGTTCGCCGTGTCTGCTGTGGCGAAGGGGGGCGCAAGATTCACGACCCCCGCGTTGCTGTTCGTGTTCAAGTCTTGTTGCGCAATCGTGTTAAATTTGGTTTGCAACCCTCCGTCCACATATTTTTTGTTGACGGCGTTGCCGGCAGGCGTGCTGGAATCGGCGTCTTTCAAACCGATGATGGCACTTCCACCCATGTTCAAATCATCAAGCGCCGGGTTGGCCCCGTCGGTTTTCAAACATCGCGCGATTTCAGAATCAAAATAGCTTTTGTTCACCGCATCGAGAATGTCTTTGGGTTAACCCTTGTTGGTGATCAGATTCTCCCCCATGTCCATGTCGCCGGTCATTGGGGCGCTTCCATCAAGTTTGGCAAAAGTGGCTGTAACATAACTTTCGCTGACCGC